>JAODAL010015661.1:0-83091 GCA_025379985.1 Phyllomedusa bahiana | reverse complement strand
AATCGTGGTGGAGAGTAAAGGAAAGTCCTGATATCCGGGAATTCAAGTAACTGAGAAACTCGGATATTGAGGCCTGGTCACCCCGCCATATACAAAAAACATCGTTGATGTATCTGTGCCATGAGATGGCGTGTTCGAGAAACAATGGATGGGTGTAGACATATGTCTTCAAAAGATGCCATAAACGTATTCGCATAGGGAGGGGCTACGTTAGACCCAATGGCGGTACCCTGTAATTGGAGAAAGAAGTCATCGCCAAATAAGAAATAATTATCTTTCAGTACGATAGTCAAAAGGGCTATGCAAAAATCTATCTCCTGGATAGATAGATGAGATGTTAGGAGAAGATCATATGTGGCTTTAATGCCATCGTCGTGTCGTATGGACGTATAAAGACTATTGACGTCAAATGTAATCAACGTAGAGTCAAGTGGAATGGGACTTAGAGACTGGAGGATGTCCAAAAAATGGGGGGTGTCTCTCAAATAGGATTTGGTTTTGGCCACTAGTGGTGTTAGAATTTTTTCAAGGAATTGAGCTAACGGAGAAAAGATGGAATCTGTGGAGGCGACGATTGGTCGTCCCGGTGGGTTGAGTAGATCCTTATGTATCTTTGGAAGTATGTAAAAGACAGGAGTCACAGGGTGTTATTTCAAGAGGAAGTCGAAAGTCTTTCTATCGATATGCCCTTTAAAACAAGTGCTGGTGTCAAAGAATACATCTTATTTTAGCAGTAATGTTGAAGACAGGGTCACGTGCGAGGTGTTCATATGTAGTTGAATCACTTAGTTGGCGTTTGGCTTCGTGCATATATTTACTACGGTCCATTACAACAATGGCTCCGCGTTTATCGGCCAGTTTGATAATTATACGAGGATTCTGTTGTAATGAGCGCAGGGCTTGTTTTTCGTTCAAAGTAAGATTATTGTTGATAAAGAATTGGTGGCGTTGTTTTAGAATGTTGTTACTGTCACGATCTACAAGTGAGATGTATGTTTCTGTGATGTGGTATGTCCGAGGTGGGCTGAAATTGCTGGGATTCCTAAGTCCAAGATTAAGAATCGACAATTTAGGTATGTTGAAACTTATAGGCTGGGCAGGACTTATTTGGCAGAAATGGGTCTTTAGACGAAGTGAACGGTAAAAGCGATGCAATTCCTGTTCAAGAAGGAAGGTATCGAGGGTGGGGGTAGGACAGAAAGAGAGGCCTTTGCCTAATGTTACCAGTTCTGATGGAGTTAGTGAGATGGAGGAAATGTTAACAACTAAATGTTGTGGGGGAGGGGAAGTGGTTGGGGGGAATGGATCATATCCGGGAATGCTGTCCGAGTCTGAAGGGGATAGTGACGTACCCTGGAGCGTGTGTCGACCCGTGGATCGTCTGTGACGACAGAGTCTCCCCGCCCTCCTCGTTGTGGACGTCGTATGCGTGATCTGCTGCGTCCTAAAAAAGGTTGAGGTCTGCGTTCTGTAGATCGATATTTGGAGTCCGAGCTTGAAGAGGAATGGTTTACTGTGGATCTGGGTTTCCTGAAGCCATAGTATGTAGAACCCTGCCATCTGTATACCTGATTTAGGAGGTAATCCTTAGTGTCTCACATAAATTTGTCGCGCTTACGTTTTTCGGTAGAGGATCTAAATTGCGACAGACTCTGGTTAATAGTCTGCTTCAAGGCAGTCCAATCCTCGGTTGTCAAATTAGAGGATAATTGTGTCTCAACAGATGTGATTTGTTCGTCTAAGTCCCTATTTGCTTTCTGTAGGTACTCTATGGTGAGAATGATTAAATCAAGGGAACATTTGTTTAGAATCTGTGTAAATTGAGTGCAATATTGTGGGTTGTCATGAAAAAGAGTAGGTTGGAGATTAGACCGAAGGCCACGTGGTATGCGGCTTTCTTTAAAATATTCTGCCAATGTTGCGCTATGTAGCTGGTAAGCCACTAGACGCTTAGAGAGGCGTTCAAATTCTCTGGTCTTGATTTCTGTCGGAGCTATATGTAAATAAGAGGGAGCCTCTGTAACTTGGGAAATGATCGATGCTGCAGAAGCGTCGTCATAGGCAAATGTTTCAGAAGACATTTAGAATAGAACAAAATGCCAGTGCAACAATCAAGTCAGTTACAATTAATTAAGTAATGATGCACACTAGGCCGTATCAGGGTACTTTGTGGAAGGGTAATTCCAACCCGTTTAAACATAGATAAAAAAATAAATCCCAGCACTAAGGTATATTGCTTATAAATTTGAATAATTTTATGTGTATTTAAAAGTATGTACACGGTTTCTGACAAGTTTTCAATAAGGTTGTTTTCCATACAAAAATCACAAAGCAATGTGTTTAACGTATATCAAATATCAATATGGCTTAAAGAAATCGTGATCAATTTGTTGTGGAACGTTTCGACTGATCCTTCAGTCTTTATCAGGCCTGATCACTAGAAGGAAAAAACAATGTAAGCCACATGAATTATGTCCAAGATAGTAAGAAAACAAAATGGAAACAGATTAGAAAGTAAAAGAAAGAAATAAGTAAAGAGAAGAAAGGAGGGACAGAATTACCAAAGGAAAAGACATAAAGAGAGACAAAAAGAAAAAACAAGTGACAGTTAAAGAAAATAAAGGGAAAACAGGAGAGTAGAACAACTCACCCTTGCAGTAATAAAGGCACTGAATGGATGCTGTATGGAACAATGTGTAGGAGGTAAATGTAATCTAAGGGAAGCAATAAGATTGGTCAAATGTAGTAAAAATACTGCAGTGTAGGGATATAGAGATAGAGCAGGGAATAGTGTCTTACCATGTGGGGACCACTGGACAAGAAGAGACTGTAGGAAAAAGACAAAGTGGAGATGAAAAATAAGGACTAGACAAGTTATGAGGGGATGGTCTGGGGGAATAGGGAAGAATAGAGAGCTTACCGAGTGGCTATGAGATGCACTAGAGTAAATGGCGCGGGATGCGGCCAGAGCAGAGTGTGCAGCAGTCCACGGGAGCTCAAGCGCAAGCTCCCGTCTAATAAGGACCCCGGCGCATGCCCAGTGGACAGAGGGGATGACGCGCAGGCGCGGAGTGTGACTAGAGGGTGCAGGCGCAGCGCCCAGTCGGACAAGTGAGCGAGGAGAGAAGCGCGCAGGCGCGGGGTATAGCAGAAGGGCGCAGGCGCGTTATAGAGACAGGCTAGCGCTGAGTGCGTCCGTGTCAGAGATAAGATAAGTCGAAAAAAGGCCGTCCCAGAGAGGGGAAGGAAGACAGAGTAGGATACTGGCAGTAAGGACATAGAGTAATATGGAAAGCGGTAGCATGATTAAGCCTAATAAAAGATGACATAACAGAGTGGTTGCGGAACAGTAGATTCATGGAGGTCGGTACATAGTACATATATATATAATGATGGACATAGACAATTCCCTGACGTCAGCTACACATGAAACATAATACATGGGAAATACAGACAAATAACAAAATAATAAATGATACAATGCAGAAGAAAATAAATTACGTTAAAAGGGATGAGCGTTATACTAGAGAGACTGATGATAAGAACAGAGGCAGAACAAAATTGGTATAAATAAGTAAAGTAGCAAAAGTAAAGTGGAATAAATTGGAATCAAGAGTGGTAAATCTCCCCATCACAATGAATATAAGCAACTTTCCCTTAAGGGTTCTTTTAAAGAAATATATAAGGGCATCAAAATATATATATAATTGTATTAAAAAGACAATTTAGAGTAGACAAACAAAAATGCTATTCAGGGGGTAAATTAAATTTTAACTAGATAATGTAAAAGGCCCCAGAATAGATGAGTCAGTGAGTCAAAAGATGTAGTCGCATTCCTATTGGGGGCCCTCCTGGGGAGTGATCCCAGGCGGGTATCCCCAAAATGCTTCACATTTTTTCAGTATAGAGCTATGATTACCGCCACGTCGGGGTCGGGGTACATGTTCAAGGACTTGGATCGTAGCTGACCTTTTTTGGTGTCCTTTTTCAATGAAAAGGGCTGGGAGGGGGAGCCAGATCTTTTTGCAAACCCTATTGTTTGACTTGTGGGGTGATAATCGGTCTTAATGCGTTGGGTTGTTTCCCCAACATATATGAGTCCACAAGGGCATTTGAGCAGGTAGACTACGTGTGAGGAGTCACAAGTGAAAAAACCTCTCAGTTTTATGGGAGTACCAGTCAGTGGATGATAAACAGTGTCGCCCTTAATAACACTTGAGCAATTGTTACAGTGTAGGCATGGAAATGTACCCACTTTGGGAGTGGAAATGTACGACTGAGAAAGGCGGTTTTGAGAGGGATCTATGTCAGCTCTTACTAGTTGGTCCCTGATATTTAAAGACCGATTATCATCCCACAAGTCGACAATACGGTTAATCCTACTCGTCCCTTATGGTCAAAAAGAAAAATATAAAATAGCAAATATTTCTCATTTCCAGTGAAAATTAAGTAAAACAAAATACAGTATTGTCAGTGAAATAATGTGCAAGACATCTCGCCAAACTCACTTCAATAACAGTCACTATAAAAAGACTTTATTATTGGAAATAATGTTCATCGTTAAAGTTTTTCAGCATTACAGCCACAAACTAGAATATATTTTTATATTTAATGTGATAGAACAATACAAAGTCTCACCTTTTCCCCTTGCAAGGGGACAGCTCCCAGTCGTTGTAGGTCTTTTTACCGCTTTGCACACAAAGGGGGCCGGAAATTTTTGGGCCCATTTTTTTTTGCAGTTTTAGCTCTAACCCTAAAGTCAGAGTTAACCGAACTTTTGGGGTTTTAACCAGTAAAAACCACAGATTTCGGGGGGAAAATTTGGGGGGTATGGACTGGATCTGACCCCTTTTTAAAGTTTGGGAAAAATGCTTTTGATTTAAAACCATTTCATTGGGGTTTTTTTTCCCTGTTTAGGGTCTTTTATCCCTACCCCCGCCCCAGTTTAAAATTTTTTTTTCCCTGTCTCAAAACAGGCTTTCCTCCGGATTGTCCTTTATTTGGGTTTCCATTAACCCTTCCCATCAAACCCTGACCCTTTCCCGCCCCCCTTCTAAAGGGGAAAAAGTCCCCCCACAGCAGGGATGCTGCCACCCCCAAATTGCTTTCCCAGGGGGGATCGTGTGTTTCAGGGTGATGTGAAATTTTTTGGGCCCTCTTCCCCAAAATAGTTTTTGGCTTTTAGGTGAAATTGGGCCCAAAGCATTTTTTTCCCACATGTTTGGCCCTGTTTTGGATGTTCCCCTAAGGGCTTTCTGAAAAACGGGAAATTTTTAGGGCTTGTTTAAAAAAGGGTTTTTTTTTTTTTTTTTAATTTTTTAAGGGGAAAGGGGCGGGGATCGAGGCAGTTCCATTCCCAAAAAGGGATTTTTCCTGTGGGTACGTTTAAATTTTTCCCTACCACCCCCCCTAAAGCTGGGACCCTTGCAACTCCTCTAGAGTGACCCTGGTCCTTTGGTTGCTTCTTTTTTTGTGCTCTCCTTGTTAGGCTTTTCTTTTAGTGGGCAGTTATTTTTTTGGTATTTTAGCAGTTGTGCCTTTCTCCTTTCTTTTAAAGGAAATAATGAATTGAACAGTCTCTGAAAAGTCTTTTAAAACCCTGGGCTATTTTTTTAAACCCCAAACCCTCCCAAATACATTTTTCCCCACAACTTTTTTTCCTGACTGTCGGTGTTTTTTCCCTTTGGTTTTTCCATTAGCGGGTTTTCATTTTGGGGTTTTCATTTTCATTGTTCTCTAACAAACCTTTGAAGCCTTCAAAAAACACTGTATTTTTATTCTGAGAATAAATTAATACAAAAATTACAAAAAAATTTACAAATTTAAAGGGGGACTTCTGATAACCCAGTTGGTTACACTGGTTTAAAATTTAAAGGGTTTATCAGAGTACGGGGGGCTGAAAAACTTTTTAGCATGCTACATTTTTCATTATTTACATTTGCAGAAATTTGAAATAGCACATATTTTGTTTTCACTTCATTTTAATTTGTTTACTTTTTGTTGTTTTAAATAAAAATTTTCAAAAAAAAAACATATAGGTTTGTGGCTTTTAAAACTTAAAAATGAGGAAAGTTCAAGGGGCACGATTAGTTTTGCAAACCACCGTATAAGACTAGCAATCTTCTATTGTAAGAATAACATCTGGCTTTTATATTTATGATTTCATCCTACCTAATTACCCCAAATTTTTTTAAATCCTAAAAATGTTTTTCCCCCTTTTCCCGGGCCCGGGAATCCGTAAAAACATACTTGCAAATTTAAGAATGAAAATATTTACAAAAGCAGAAAAATAACTGGAAGTACAAAATACAATAGTGAAGCTCCAGTTTGATTAAGAGTTGGCTGCCGACTAAACACCAAAAAATCGGGGGCCCCCAAAATATTTTCTAAAAAGGGGGGGAATTTTCTCTCTAAAAATACTTCTCAAATCTTACAACCCTTACGGGGGGAAGTTTTAAAGGGAATTTTAAAATGAAATTTTTTCCCCCCAAAAATTCAGGATTTTGCTGCAGCAATTTCCCAATGAAGAAACTAATATTTTGCTCCCTTTTCCCCCAACCTCTTGTCCCTGTATTCTCATCACTAAAGGTGGAGAAGAATAGAGACAAAATAATGCATTCAGGGAAGAACATAAAATGTATTTCCACTGAAAAATTAATAGTGCCCGTGAAATTGAACGGGGCCTGCCCCCAGAATTCTGGCCACAAAAAGCTGTAGTAGACCAGTTCTATAGATGTATGAACAGGCGTACTCCAAACTTTGGCACGATAAGTGCCTCAATACCGTGGAAGTAGACACATTTATGATTCTTTGATGACAAAACTTTGGCGCAGAACAGTTGGAACAACCAGACCAAGTTAAAGGTGGTCTGCCTGAGTTGTCGTATTGGCACTAGACTGCGCCTGTATGTATGAACTGCAAAAGAACAGGGTCATACATTCTGCGCAGTTCTATACTACCTTAAAGTGATTTAGAACTGGTCTATCAGTGCCAGAATTCATACATGTCGCGCTATGTATTTTAAAAACAACAATCCATATTACAAAAAATCTGGCAATCTAGAACTGCCTTGTTTCCCAATTTGCAGCATTATCAGACTTTTTGTACGTGTTTATGGAACAAACAAAACAATGAAACATAGAGATGGTGGTGACAGTACAACCTCATTTCTTTTTCACTTCTCATTTTCTCTCACACATGTTCCTATGGGAGAACGATCTGTATTGTCTCTATTGTCTCTATTTCAGACTAGTACATGTTGAACGTTTAATTACTAGTACTCAATAATACCCTTGTGAGTGTTGAGTCTACACCTGTCATGAGGGTACTGTCACTGGCATCTCATGGAAGTCATCAATACTTATCATGTAATTACATAAATGTCTAAACCTCCAAAGCCCAGTGAAAAATAACTATTTCCCGCCATCTAGGATGAGGGTTTTTTTTTTTTCATTTTGTCTCTATCCTGGAGATGAAAATAAGTGTTTAAAGGATTTGTGTTTTAGATCTTCTGTTGGAATAAGATTACACTGGGCTCAAATTTCTAATTTTAAGTCGCCCAGGAGAATAAGGTCTGAGAGTCCAATTTCAGTACACAATTATCTAAATAAAGGTGGTTAATTGCAGGTAGAGTTGACTCCCTCTGGGGTCCTCATTTCATACACCCTTCTGTTTTGCTTGTATCCAACTAAATAATGGACAAAAATTCCCACTGGAAATCTTCTAAGGTGTTTTTTGAAATATAAAGAAAGATTTTTAAAAAACAGGGAAAATGAAGAAAGCAATTTATAGCAGAACCCTCTCTATATGGCAGTATGCTGGTGGCAGTGAAGCTACACCTGCTGTTTTGGAATCGTACCCACTTCCCATATTTGTTTTGTATATAACAAGATAATAATTGGGCGTTTTATAAATATTATCTACCCTTTAGACGTGAACATAGATTAGACAATGTTACAATGCCCCACATTTACCATAGTGTTGATAAACCTGTCATTATCTAGTCTAAAGTTACACCTTCTATTACTTGGCTTACTCTTTGCTGCTAAGTATGCCAAAATGTTGCTGCGTGCTAAGTCATGCCTTATTTACAAAGGCCACACACCTTTTGTCGGACGAGGCGCAGAAGTGTCTAGAAAACTGTCTAAAAACATAATAAATTAAGTGTAAAGCATGTATGTTATTATTTTGGAACACAATAAAATATCTTTTGGGAAACGCAAAAAAAACATCCAAAGGGACATAAAATTTTTTGGAACGCATTTCTGCAAATTTTTAAAAATGTTAAAAAAAATTTGAGGTTCTTCATGTACATTTTTGACCCCAATTCAGGTGGGACTACGCTAAGTACCTCTTAGGGGCCAATGTATGTAACTGTCTGGGTCAAAAAATCATTTTTCGCCCATAGTAACCAATCAAGGCGCCCCTTCCTTTTTATATAGCGCTCTGGAAAAATGAAAGGGGCGTCCCTATTGGTTGCTATGGGCAGCAAAGTGAATTTTAGACCTAGACAGTTTTCATACATGTGGCCCTAGGTGTCTGTTTCAGACCTCCACACTTCAGGGTTGAAGTTCCGCTATAAAAACCGATTGTTAAAAAACATGTGAGGGACAATTTTTTTCACACCCCTTGCACCCAAAATTTTAGTAAAATTTTCATGATAAAAAGTCCCCGAATAATGTCTGATGGAGGCAGTTCCTGGCATGCCTGTTTTAGTAATAACTATTACCTAACAATTCGGGGAAATCTTTCTTTAGAACTTTATAATGTGTGGTTTTTCTATTACTTATCTTAGAAGTCTATTACTAAATTGGCAACTGTGTGATACTGATTAGGCTTGTGTGAGAATGGTAACATAGAGCAGACTATTTAGTAATACATATCTAGACGCAATAACACAAGAAAAGCAGAACATAGAGAAGAACATAAAGAAGATTAGAGAAGATGCTCCAAAATGGTTATTTCACGAAGAACATAAGCATTTACTACAACAGACATTTCAGGAGATGCCACAGGTCCTCTTTAATTGTATGACTGGGAGGACACTTCCATTGACATTTTATATTATACTATCTGTTGTAGATTATTATTAATAAAAGAACAATTTTAGTTCTTCATTTTCAGGTGAACTGTTAAATTTTGGAAATTTTTTTCTCCCCTTTTTTGGGTGGCTTACTAAATTTTAAAATACCACAATGTGAAGTTACATTAGCCCCTTCCTGATAGCCGATCATAATAATATGGCTGGTTTATTTCCTCCCTGCCTTCCAAGAGCCATAACTTTTTTAGTTTTTTATTCCAAAAACACATCCGTATGAGGGGTTTTATTTTTTTGGGACAAGAGTACTTTTTTTTTCTGTGTTATTGACCAAACGTAGATATATGGGAAACGAAGAAAAATTTAAGTAGGTGAAATGTAAAAAAAAATGTTGAACCCCTGTTTGAGGGGGTTTTTATGGCATTAATTCTTTGGGGATTAAAAAAAATGTGTTATCTGTATTCCCATTTGATAGATTCTGGCCCATACCAGAAAGTAGGGTTTATTTGTTTTTTAGTACAGCAAACAATTTTTATTCTTAAAATTTGCACTCAGAGCCCTTTTTCTGAACCAAACATTTTCATTCTTCCACTTATAGACCTTATAAGAGTGCATTTTTGTGGGTAAGTGTACTTTCAATTGGTATTATTTTAAAATATAGATGCGAGTTTTTGACCACTTTTTTTTAATTTTTAGGGGAAATGAAATGACCAAAAAAAATGCAATTTTTGGGATTTTTAATTTGTTTTTTTTTTTTGGGGGGTTCATGTAAAGGATAAATAGTGAGATTTTAATAGAGCAAACTTTTACAGACTCAGCGATACCAATTATGTGTAGCTTTTTTATTATAGGGTTTTTATTTATATAGTGGCCTGCAGTAACAAATTAAAATGGGGTTATGGAAGCCCTTTATAAAATCATGGTATCGCGAGGGGGGGCCGATTGCAGTTAGAAACAGTGCCACTAATAAATTTAGGAATTACCATACGTCCGTTAATGGGGATTCCTATTTCAGGGGTTTCAAAATATTACTTGAGCACAGGTCAGCTACGAAAAGCATCTTCTGTTCTGGAAGACCCAGTATATTTGTACATTATGAAGACAGCAGTGATTTTTGTGGGCTCGGAAATCTTTATTCTCCTATGGTGGTGCTGCAGGGGGGTTAACCGAAAAGGCCAATCGAGCTATTTTTTTGTTTTTGCCTCCCACATTTCAAACCCTAACTTTTTAATTTTTTTTAAGGAGCAGTGTATGAGGACTTTTTTTTTATGCGGGGGGAAGTTTTTATTTTGGGGGTATAGTTAAGTTTAAGAAATAAATTACTGAAAAAACGTAAATAAATTTTTTTTTGTAGGTGAACCACAAAAAGGTTTTGCTAATTTTTTTTTTCACCATTCACATTTCACACTACAAAACCTTTAGATTAATTTTCGGGATTACAGTCATTAGATACCTCATTGTGTAGGTTTTATTTTTTGTGTATAATGAATGTAAAAATGTATTAAAATTCATTTTTGCTGAAAAAACCCCCTTCTGCAATGACTTCTTTTCCCCCTTTTCCCCCTGAATTTTGACCATATATTTTCATGCGTCCTTGGGTCCATATAGGTATGAGGAGAGAGGCCTAAGGAAAGACCATGGGCAATATGTCCCATTAGGGCTGCACCATTTTTTGGGTGTATTTTGCACCAAAAACCTGTTGAAGCCGTATTCTCTATAGAAACAAACTGTTGTACACCAAAACTAGGCGCATTCAAAAGTGTCAAATGCGCCTAGTTTTGGTGTACGACAGTTCGCATCAAATATGTTAGCAATGATATGCTATGCGCCTTTTTTTATATCACTCACCGGACTTTATTAGGTACCCCTGCAATGCTTTAAACACTTAATTTCTAATCAGCCAATCCATGGGGGCAACTCAGTCTTTGGCATGTAGACATGGTCAAACAATCCCTGCGTTCAAACCAAGCATCAGTAGGGGGAAAGAAAGGTAAATTGAGTGCCTTTGAACGTGGCATGGTTGTTGGTCCGAAGGGGGGTCTGAGATTTCAAAACTGCTGATCTCCCGGGGTTTTCACGCCAAACCCTCTCAGGGTTTACAGAGAATGGTTCCAAAAAAAAAAAAAACACCCGTGAGCGGCAGTCCTGTGGGGGGAAAACCCCTTTTTGATGCCGAGGGGCAAAGAAAAGGGCAAACTGGTTCGAGCTGATAGAAAGGCAACAGTGACTCAAATAGCCCCCCGTTACAAAAAGGTAGGCAAAGAGACTCTGAACGCACAGTACGGCGAAATTTTAGGCAGTGGGCTACAGCAGCAAAAAGACCACACCGGGTGCCATCCTTTGTAAGAACAGGAATGAGGCTCCAATTTTCCCAACTCACGAAAAAAGGGCAGTAGAAAAATTGGAAAAACTTGCCTTTCTGATGAGTTCGATTTTGCTGCAAAAATTCGGATGGTGGGTCAGAATTTTGGCGTCAAAACTAAAGCATGGATCCCTCTGCCCTTTTTCAACGGTTCGGCTGGTGGTGGTTTGGGTCATGGGGTGGGGAAATTTTCTTTGGGACTCTTTGGGGCCCCCCCGGTACCCCAAATTTAGGATCGTTGCAACGCCCAGCCTACCTATATTTTTGTGACCCTGTCCATCCCTTTAACCACAATTACCCAACATCTGATGGCACTTTCAGCAGGGTAATGGCCATGTCATTAAGCGGAATATCTCAGACTGGTTTCTTGAACTGAGGGAATGCTTCCCGCACCCTTTTTGAATCTATGCCAGAAGAATTGAGGCAGTTCGAGGGGAAAAGGGGGGCTACCGTTTCTAGCATGGTGTACCTAATAAAAAATGGCCGGTGAGTGTATATATGCCTAAATTAGGCGCATTAAAAAATTTTTACACCCAGATTTTTGACAGGTTTCTTTATTTAGGCGCATTTTACACTCATTTAATGTGCCTTAACTGGCGTGAAAGCACCTCTTTTCTGATATGTCACCCCATGTGTTGTAGGAGCCACTATTGAATGCTCAGCGGCCCTTGAGTTTGTGACTCTGTAAGGGGTTATAGTTATGCGTTAAGAGTAGTAGCACACTGGGTTGCCATGGGAAAACCCCGGGAAGGGGGGCCGGTTTTGGCAGAAAAAAAAGGGAACAGTTTGAGGCGCACAGTTGGGACAGTTGGGGGTGTTTTACGCGGGGGGTTGGATCCGTTTTTGGGTCCTTTTTCATTTAAAGGAAAAACCTTGAAAGTGCATCCAAACTGCATCCAAAAAAAGTATCCAAAAAAAGCAAACATTTTTCGATACGTTTTTTCTTTCGTTTTTGGATGCTTTTTTTGGGTGGTTTTCTTTCAAATCAGACATTTAAATTTTAATCCATGCATTTTTTGGATTGAAAAGCCATCCAAAACACCCAACACGTACCCAAAAGTGTTTGCTTTTGGATTCTTTTTTCAGGCCCAAAAAACACACTCCATTTTTCCAAAGGGGATTTCACTTCCCATAAAAAGAAGTAGAATTGACATGACGTTTTCATTAAAGGGATCCAAAAAAATGCATCAGAAGACGGCGAGCTTTTTTTACATAAAACTAATGAAATCACACTGCACATTGTTAATTTTTTTTGGGTTCGTTTTGGGTCCAAAAAAGCTATCCAAAAACGAATCAAAAAAAACGCGGGTTAAATATCCCCTTTTTGGTATGTTTTTTTTATAAACCCTTTGACATTTAGGGCTATGTCACACGCACAGGAAAATTTTTTGTTTTTAAAACCCCAAAAGATATGATCGTTCCTGTGGCCCATAGTGGCAATAGAAAGACAACTGCTGTCTACCACTCGTCTTTTCCTGCTGTTTTTCGGTGCCGACGTATTATAAACAATTTTGTAAAATAACCGCGTTTTCCGTTTTCCCTTGCCTCCCCCCTACAATACAATTGTATGTCGCGTCGGGAAAACGAGAAGCAACCGCTTTTTTTGTAAAAAAGCTGACAAAAGCCGCGCCCCTGCATCAAAAAAACGCCGTTTTTTGATTTTTTTTTGTCCGATGCAGTGTAGACATAGCCTTATTTGTTAAGCACTGACACAGTGCACAAGCATCACACCCATCCTCCACGGTACACCGCGATTCACCGCCACCTGTGCCATGTTTTCTGTGTTGTTACCCCTAACATAAGGACTAACTAGGTTTAGTTTCTGATGTGGCGGTAAAGCCTGTGGAAAGCATACTCTGTAAGTACCAGTCTATCAGCTGTTTTATTTATTGGTAATAATTTGTGGTATATGTGACTTTTTTAGGGAGGTGGAATAACAAAAAAAAAAGACCCCACAAATTCTTCCATTTTTCTTTTCCTTTCTGGGAAGAACCACTTGTAATAAATGACACTAGTATGGACTTTTACAAACACAGCAATATTGATTGTTATTTCTAATTTTTTTGCTGTTTAATTTTATTATGTGGCAAAAATGGAAATGGGGAAGGCATTAGAAGGCAGAAGGAAAAGCCACACCACCTTTCAACAGCTTAGATGCAATGATTGCACTGAATGCAGTATCTAAGTTTAAATGTTGGAACGGTTTTAAACTAAAATTTTGGGCTGCTGCTGGTGATGTCAACTTAATTAACGCTTGTAAAGTCTGCCCATATACACATCCCCAATTTACACCGTTCCGATTTTACACTGTCCCCTAGTTAAAAACATAGATTTATGGGGCATGTTGGCACTTGTAGTTCCATGTTCCACAGCAGGTAGTACCTGTGGAACGACAAATCCAGCACCCACAGTGAAATGAATGAAATAAGGTGAAAACTTCTTAAAAAGGGGCACAGACAGCGAAACAAATGTAAAAACCCTTTCCTGCACTATCCAAAACAAAAGTAAAAAACTTTTGTGCTGAGTAACATTGAAAAAATATACCTTTTTCCGATTTATATAAAAAAACTTAAAACAAACTACAGGGCCCCAACCTCTTCGAAACCCGGGGGCTGCCTGAAATAATAAAATCATACATATTACACATCATGTTCCCTTAGGTTTAAAGAGGTTGTCTGCTCCAAACAATCTCTTTTTGTTAAAAGAGTACCATCACAATCACAATTCCCACTTTTTTAGAACAGCCATGGTATGAACTTTATGCCTCGCTTCCTTTCTGGCTCTGCCAAACCTTTGACACCTTGTGGTTCTTCTGATATTTATGCTATGAACCATCTTATCAGACCTACTCTTGCTCATCCTAACAGATATTTCCTCCCTGGCTAAACAGATGGTTAATGAATGTAAGCAGGAATTTGCACAATTCAGGAATGAACTCTTCTCTAAGCCCTGCTTATATTTCTATTTAAATCATTTTTGCTTCTATTTTTTTAACTTTGGGTTCAAACACAAAACTTTTTTTTTCCTTATACCCGTTTATTAAAAGTTTTGCTTAATTTAAAGAGCATGTGCTCTCTTCCGATGACCTACTCCCCTCCCCCTCTATAGGTTGGAGACTGCTTAGAAGTTGTCACGAAAGACACTTATCACCTACTCACAGGATAGGTGATGTCTGATTTCTGGGGGTCCCACTGCTAAAATGGAGTTCCTGACACCGTGTTATTCCTTATTTACAGTGTGCGGGAGCAAAGGCAATACCTGAATGCTGTACTTAGCTACTTCTGTCACTCCCATAGAACTTAAATGGAGCAGCAGTGTGCATGTTCAACCACTACTCCATTCAAAACCTTCCAGGCTGTTGGGGACCCCATTTTTTAAATTGTTGGGCATCCCAGGAGTGGGATCCCCCCCAATTCAACATTTACACTGACCGTGGTTCAGTAATAAATATCTTTTGTGGTTCAACTCATTTAGAGGGATAAAGCTCATTCTTTTAACATCGCCCTTCAGTGGGAGCTCTGTTTCTATTTTCCGCCAGCTGCAAGATGTGCATTTTTAGATAAAACATCTTCTTGAGGGTTCTTGGGGCGCCAACAATTTATTAAAATGGTTCAGTATGGTAACAATACTGGCTGCATTTTAGCAAAATAATTCCCTAATAAAGATACAATCATACATTCTCTGAAATGAACATTTTTGAGGCACTATTTTACATAATACTCCAAAAATTGCTCATTCATTCCATTTCAGTTGCTCAGACCTTTACTATATTCCTTCTCTCATCAAAAGGCCCAATTTATTTTCCCCTTATTCCTCACTCCTTTCCTTCCCTTTTCTCTCCAGAAACTGACAACTGTTATCAAAGCTCTTCCACCATTTAGGAGGCCTGGCCCAGATGGTTACACTACTTCCAGTAAGTTTTTCAAAACTTTTATAGGCCAATTTGCACCTTTAATGTTAATAGTATTTACTGTTATGAGATCAAATATACCTTATACTTCCCAATCCACTATGGCCTATGTGAAATTTTTATCATAAACTTTTGAACGTATTGGTTTATGCCCCTCATTTACCTGCAAAATATTACTGGTTTCCTACCACCAGATTAAAAATATTGGCTCCCTGTCAGACCCCTTTTCTATTTTCAATGGCAACTGAGAAGGGCTACTTTCTAAAACAATTAGAGGTTGTGGTTTAAATTACTTTGGCGAATAAAATCTGATTACTCATCCACAAATTTAACTTCCCTCCATGATGTTGGAAGATACATCTCTCCAAGTCCGCGGTCTCTCTTTCCCCCCACAATGTACACATAATCATATCTAATTTTCCCATTTGCTTGTCCTGCTGAGGTAATACCTATCTTGGTAATAAACTCCTTATTGACATCACAGAACTTTTAACTTCCTACCATTAATCAATCATTTTCCCAGGATGTAGAATCTTGGAAAAGGAAAGAATTTCCATGGTTTGGTAGAATAAACACCTTAAAAATGTCTCTTCTCCTCAGGTTGTTCTACCTCCTGCAAATCATCCCTAGACATATTCTTTTTCATTTTGGAAGAGGCTACAATGCTCATTCAGCTACTTAATTTGGTATTTTGGCTATCAGAGGATATTCGATCAAAACAAATGGGTGGAGTTGGTATTCCTGACTGCAAGCTGTATTATCTGGCATCTGCTTGTTGTGTGGAAAATTTAACCCCAGCTTCCACACGTGAATCACAGGCACACCCCAGTTTCATATTTTTAAATATGAAACATCCCACACGCATAGCTGTCACTCCTGTGTTTATAGGGCACACAGGAAGGGAGAAACTGAAGGCTGGCCCAAGAAATGAAGCAGAAGGCCAGTGTTTGGTACCAAGTCATGGCTTAGGCCCATCCGGTTATGATGGGATCACTGGCTTGGTTCTGTCCCAATGCCGTGCCGCGATATGACCCATTTTGTGTCCGAAGTCAAAAACAGCATAGCCCGAGAGGGAGGAGAGTGTAGACCGTCCCAGGGGCGTGAGAGGGTGGGACAGGGGGTGTGAAGGGGGTGTGACGTGGGATGTCCCAGTACAGTTATAAGTCGAAGCCCAAGTATGCCCAGTTGTTGCCTCTATTGGAGGGGGGGGGTAGCTGTACCAGCATTCCAGGAGCTTCCACACACAGGAGCAAGAACCCATTCACCCCCCCCATGTGTGCCCAGCACAAGGCCAACCTAATGTAAATAGACATATCTTGCTGCCACTTTGACTGTAACCATATCCATATTCGCACCTCTGACCAATATTTGTATAGTTATACCCCTATGTATGTATTGTTTGTTTAGTTCGCTCACAAGGCGATTAAATCTTTAAACTTTAATCTTGAGCGGGTCTGTTGCCTTGATCACTCCAATCTCGCGTGTTTTTCTTGGTCCCTACTATATCGCTCTCTGGGCCGGTTCCTGGCCTTGTTATAAGTCTCTAATGGACCGGACTTATAACCAACGAGGAACTGGTGTCAGTCTACCAGACTGACAGAGTTCTGTTTCACCACTGTAGGTAAACAGAACTCTCCCAGCCATTCAGGATTGTGGGCGAGTGGGGTATACCATGTAACCATGTTACCATGGGGTAACCATGACCTACAAGGCTCTCCATGACCTCTCCCCTCCATACATCTCTGCCCTAATTTTTCCAAATAATTCTCCCCCCAAACCGCACTCTCCGCATCCTCCTAAACCTCTCCTCTGCTCTTTCCCCTTTTTTATCAGCTCCTCACAACAACCGTCTCCAAGACTTCTCCCCGTGCTTAAACCCCCCCCACTCTGGAACTACACTGCCACCAACACATCAGACTCCCTCCCCACTTTCACCAGCTTCAAAAAACAACCTGAAAACCCATTTTTTTTCCAGGCTTGCCTATAACCCCTTCACTAAACTTGTCCACTACTTCCTCCCACAGAAAATGTCTGCCCCTCAACCTCCTGTCCTTTCCTTTCCCCTTTTCCCCCTCCTTGTAGATTGAAGCCCCTCGCGGGTAGGGTCCTCTCTCCCCCCCCTCTGTCGTGCCAATTGTCATTATCCCTTTTTCACTGTTTCTCGTTTGACTTATGTAATGTATGTTTAACCCCCTCGAAATTGTACAGCGCCCTGGAATCAATGGCGCTTTAAAAAAAAAAATAATAATAAAAAATAAATACTCCTCCTCACACTCCCTGGGTTTCCCTGTGTCCGTGTGGGCAGGGATTAACTGTGAAACCATATCCAGCTGACCTTGCACACCCCTAGGGGGAGTGCAATGTCATGAATACACCCCAAGTCAATTCATTGACCCACGAGTGGGCGCAGGCTTTTCCTGACACTTGTCTTCTAGACCTGATTCATACATCTGAACAGAAACTCTGGGTCCATTGAGGCTGCTTTGGCAACCCTCCCCTGGACATTGCTATGAAGCAACAGCTTCACCACAATCAGCACTTGCCACCTCAGTCACAATCTATAAATTTAGAGGTAAAGATAACCTTGTTGTCAAAAAGAGCATTTGATACCCATCACTGACAACCCCAAGCTCCCTCCAGGCTTCTCCACTAATTCATTTTTGACTAGCCTACAAACGTAAAAATAGCCAGGGTAATGTAACAGAAATATAACCTAAAGAAAATACCAGGGTAACCAACTATAACAATAACGACACCCAAAAACGAGGGAAACCCATAAACAATGTACAAAGCTTTATTCAAAATTTACAAAAAATACAAAATGGCAAACACCAACATAATAATACCAAAACAACCATCACCCAGATAAAACAATGCTAAAAAAACAACTAGCAACGGAGGTCAGGGTCACGTACAAATATAATATTATGGAAATACATATGCCAAATAGTAAACAACCTGCTTCCTGTATAGTATTCAAAAAAAAGTAATACATGCATTCAGAATCTGAAATGCTACTATACCGTGAAGGAGGAATCCAATGTAAAAATGGTAAACCGTGACAGCTAGACCTCTGTGCGACCCCGACGCGCGTTTCGCTGACGCTTCCTCAAGGGAGATACACAGAGTCAGCAGGCAGGATATAAATACAACAAACGACAGGAAGTGGCCGGTACATATGTTAACAACAGCGCAATAAATGCAAGTAAAATGTGTCACATAAATATGCTCACATACACAATACATCCATTACATGGGCAATATTAGGTACAGATTAACAAAGAAATAAATATTAGGTACAGATTAACAAAGAGATAAATATTATATAGATGCGATCGCTGTAATCACTGAAACCGGAAGTATGTCATGCCGGAAACTGGCATGAACAACCAGTGGAACACATCATGCGTTTCACCTCGGGACTGCCGGAACAGGAAGTGGATTGTTCAGCTGAACTAGATATTCCCCGTAATACTAGCCGTCACATATAACAAATAACATATATTAAAAAACGAAGACAACCCCGTGAAAGTGCAGAAAGGTGAGTGTGAAAACATGAGTGAACCCAAATAACAAGACATAGTTGCGCTGTGTAAAAAATATAAAGCAGCTGTTGCATTATTATAAAAATTAAATATATTCATAATAAAATATTATGCAATAATGTGTTTGAAGTAAATAATGTGATGAAAATAAAATAAAATGAAAAGCAAATAAATGGTGTATGATAATGCGGACCAAAAACGTGTATTGGGTGAATAATATAATAAAGCAAATATTAGTGTAAACTAATACAAATATATAATCATAATGACAAAAATGCATGTATTAAAATATATTATACCATAAGTTATGAACGTGTGAAAAAAAAATAAAAATTTTTTTTTTATTTTTTATATATTTTTTTATATATATGGGAAAAGTTAAGGTGAAAATAGTATATCTAATGTATGCTTGTCCTAACAAGGACAAGAATTGTGCAAAATAAAAATAATAAGAAAAAGGTGTAAAAAAAATATATATTTTTTTTTTGTGAAAAGATAGTGCCTGTATATGTGAAAAAATAGTAAACACATATCCACAAAGTGCCTAAAAGCTAGTAAAACTAACAAATAATTGTCTATAAAAAAAGGGAATTTCCATCCATGCATTTGACGCCAATAGTAATGTTCCATCGGAAACCAACACCACCTGTAAAAAAATAATATTAAAAAATAATATGGAGAATAATAATCTAAAGAAAAAAAAAGGCCTAACCTGAAACGGCATATGCGAATATATAATTGTACAAATAAAAACCAAATATAAAAACAAGATAAAATGCTGAATAATATCAGAAAATGCGGAAAAAAGAAAAAAAGAAAAGAAAAAAAAAGAGAACCATATATAGATAAAAAACAAAAAAGTATATCATTTTATTTAATGGTTCAATTAAGGAAAGACACAAAACTCAATTGATCATTCAAGCCGTGGGGATAGAGGGTTTCTAAAGTGTGTATCCACTTGGTTTCTTTCTGGGACAGTACATTCCTCCAATCACCTCCACGTGGCGATATAATAACTCGATCAATTCCCCATACATTCAAAAGGGTGGCATCACAATTGTGGACCAACTTAAAATGTTTTGGAATCGGTTTGAGGCATGTCACATCCTCCTCATTTTTAGCTGCCAAAATTCCCAAAACATGCTCAAGAACTCTACGTTTGAGTTCTCTTGTAGTCAGACCAATGTAGATCAATTCACATGGGCATGTTGCAAAGTAGATTACTCCAATGGTTTGACAGGAAATAGAATGAGTAATTTTGAACTCCTTGGTTTTACTGGAATTCCAAAACTTGTCCATCATCTTTATATTTGGACATGCCAGACATTTGCCACATGGTTTGCATCCCCATTTAGGACCTCTGGTACTACCAAATTGTGGCTGATTGCTTTTATGTAGGCTATGAACCAATATATCTTTTAAATTCGCAGATCGCCTATATGTAATAGATGGTTCTATCGGTAAAAATTTTTGTAATGATTCATAACAGAGGAGAATATCCCAATATTTTTTAAAGAACCCCTAATGTTTTGCCATCCTTGATTGTAAGTAGTAATGAATCTTACCTTATTGTCATCTTTCAAAATTCTTTTTCGGTCTTTGAGGAGGTCCTTCCTGTCGCAAAGTTTAGCCCGATAATAGGCACGTCGAATATCCTGCCGATGATATCCTCTTTCTTCGAATCTTTCATTCAATTCTTCAGATCTCTTCTCGAAAAATTGCATTGTAGAACAAATTCTGCGGATTCTTAGAAATTGTCCCACTGGTATACTGCGGATTAAGGTTCTAGGACGTGCAGAGCGGGCATGTAACAGAGAGTTCGTGGATGTTTGTTTCCTAAATAGGTCTGAAAGAACATAACCATCATTGTCCACATGGAATTGGATGTCCAAAAAATCAATGTCTTGACGGCCATATTTATAGGATAACTTGATGTTTAACGAATTCTCATTCAAAGATGTCATAAAGGAACGAAGGTCTTCAATTGTCCCCTGCCAAATGAAAAGAACATCATCGATGTATCTACCCCAATAGTGTATATGGTCAACCAAAGGGATGGGATCTGTGCAAAATATCTTCCTTTCCCATAACCCTAAAAAAAGGTTAGCATAGTCTGCACCCATCGCGGTACCTTGTGTCTTGCAAAATATGCTATCTTTGAATAGAAAAAAGTTATGGGTCAGAGCAAATTCCAAAAGTTCTACCAAGAAGTCACACAAATCCCTATCTAAATCTGACATCTGTAAAAAAAACATTTGGTGGCATACACTCCATCGCAATGTCTAATTGAAGTATATAGGGACTCGACGTCACATGTGACCAAAAACATGTCCTGTTCCAGTTGTAGATGTTCAATTTTACGTAAGACATCATTAGTGTCTTTGATGTAAGATGGCAGTGTTTCAACAATTGGAATTAAAAAAAATTTCTATAAATTTACATATAGGCTCACAGATACTATTGCGGCTTGAAACAATAGGGCGTCCTGGTGGTGTATTCATGTTCTTATGTACCTTAGGGAGCAAATATAATGTTGCTGTTTGAGGGTTGGGGATGATCAGATATCTCATTTGTTGTTGGGTTATGATTTCTGTATCTACTGCCTTGTGTAATATGGTTTTTAATTCATCCTCAAATTTTGTACCAGGATGAAATGTCAACTTTTTGTACCATTTATTATCCCGAAGTTGTTTATATGCCTCCCATTCGTACATATTTATTGGCCACAATACCACATTTCCGCCTTTATCTGATGGCTTGATCACCACATCTTTCATCAATTTTAACTCCTTTAAAGCTTGCCGTTGGTCCTTGGTTAAATTGACTCTACCCTTGGGAAAATCACATTGAGTAAGTTCTGCTGACACTAATTTAACAAAGAGTTCAATATGTGGATACATTGACAATGGTGGAAACTTTTTGGAGGGATGAATTATGGAAGATGGAAACTTACCCTTTATTGAAGGATCATTCTCATCTAATAATGATTGTAAGGTATCCACAGCTTCTTTTTCTGCAATTGTTGAAAAAATTACATTGCCATCCCGTTTGTCATATAGCTTCTTAAAAATTAATTTGCATGCAAATAACTGCAAATCTTTTATCGCTGTAAAAGAATCAAAAGATGAGGATGGAACAAACGATAAACCAAGCTTTAAAACTTCATTTTGAGCAGGAGTGAGTATTCTGTCCGAAAGATTTATTACCTTCAAAGCTGTAGCGTGCATACCGTCCACTTTATCAGGTGGTCTCCTCTTATTTTGACCAGCTTTTTTATATTGAGTTGCCTTTCTTTTAGACATCCTTTGATTATCTCTATTTACATATGAATTGGAAGAGGTTGACTCTCCACCTGTTGAAGCTTGTGACAACACAGATGATGTACGATGTCTGGCTTTATAAGATGTTTGTTGCCATTTGTAAATATGTCCAACCTGTAGATCCGAAAGATCCCTCTGGAATTTTTTCAATTTCACCATTTTGATTTATTTTTCCCACTGCACTGATGATTTGTCCAAATCTTTGCAAAATTGATCCATATCAGATTTTGAAAGACATTGTGTCAATTTGACTTCAGCTTCTTTCAATTGTTTCGTACACTCTTCCAATGTTAAAAAGTTCGAGTGTATTATCAATTGCATAAGTGACATGGAGCATGTGCTACAAATTTCTGCCCATTTGGCTATAAACTCACCATTCTCATTGCCATGTGATGAAGGAATCTGAACTCTGAGACCACGTGGGATGAGTTTTTTAGCCATGTATTTTTCAAGGGAGGTCTTATTGAACCAAGTTTTCATTTGTTTGTGTGTCAAATCCTTAATGAGTGTTTTCAATTCTTTAATATTCCTTTGATCCACATCTTCACTGGATGAAGGTATATCATTAAACATAGAATCATTTTGAGATAGCCATGAAGCTTCTCTACACCGGAAATCCTTTTGAATGGAAACAAACTCTGTAATGAAATACAGGAACAATAAGACTAGCCTACAAACGTAAAAATAGCCAGGGTAATGTAACAGAAATATAACCTAAGGAAAATACCAGGGTAACCAACTATAACAATAACGACACCCAAAAACAAGGGAAACCCATAAACAATGTACAAAGCTTTATTCAAAATTTACAAAAATTACAAAATGGCATCACCAACATAATATACCAAAACAACCTTCACCCAGATAAAACAATGCTAAAAAACAACTAGCACAGAGGTCTAGGGTCACGTAAAATAAATATGTGGAAATACATATGCAAAAAGTAAACAACCTGCTTCCTGTATAGTATTCAAAAAATAGTAATACATGCATTCAGAATCTGAAATGCTACTATACCGTTAAGGAGGAATCCAATGTAAAAATGGTAAACCGTAACAGCTAGACCACTGTGCGACCCCGACGCGCGTTTCGCTGACGCTTCCTCAAGGGAGATACACAGAGTCAGGCAGGCAGGATATAAATACACAAACGACAGGAAGTGGCCGGTACATATGTTAACAACGGCGCAATCCATGCAAGTAAAATGTGTCACATAAATATGCTCACATACACAATCCATCCATTACATGTGCAATATTAGGTACAGATTCACAAAGAAATAAATATTAGGTACAGATTAAGAAAGAGATAAATATTATATAGATGCGATCGCTGTAATCACTGAAACCGGAAGTACGTCATGCCGGAAACTGGCATGAACAACCAGTGGAACGCATCATGCTTTTCACCTCGGGACTGCCGGAACAGGAAGTGGATTGTTCAGTTGAACTAGATATTCCCCGTAATACTAGCCGGCACATATAACAAATAACATATATTAAAAAACGAAGACACCCCCGTGAAAGTGCAGAAAGGTGAGTGTGAAAACGTGAGTGAACCCAAATAACAAGACATAGTTGTGCTGTGTAAAAAATGTAAAGCAGCTGTTGCATTATTATAAAAATTAAATATGGGGGGGGAGTAGCTAGCTATGTGAGGAGAAGGCTGCGTCTGAGTGGAGCTCCATCCAGGACTGATTAATACCTGCTTATACAGCAAGAAGAATGGGAAGCAGACGCTCCAAGAGAACCCCTAAGGCACCCAGAACCATGGCTGAAAGTGGGTTGCCGATCTCAAATTACTTTACACCGCTGCTGGATCTGCCCGAGGATCAGCTGCCTTCCCGCGCTCCCTCACTAGCGGCGCCATCTTGCCCGCCAAGCTGGGAGCCAGCCGGGCAGCAACAGCACCATCCTGCTCTGGAACAACGAGCAGCTGAGGACAGCGTGCGCCCGCTGCGCTTAAACAGAAGCCCGCGGCTCCTACCCAAGATCCCGGAGCCAGCTTCAGACTCCCCACTTCAGCGGCTGAGGCCGGAGGCTGAGATGTCCCGACAAGCAGCGGAGCCGACAGAGGACGAGGCGGCATGCATCACCGCGGCGACGGCTGCTGAGACGTGCGGAAGGAGCAACATCGTGGTCCAAGCACCGGATCACAACCGGTATGATCCTCTCCCCTGCTCTCAGGAGATGTCTAATCCCTCTCCTGACCCTCTGTTCTCCCTGGCAGTGGAGATGGCTGCCTCATTAACCACAGGGGGTAGCACAAACATGAAAGCTAATGAGGCGTTCTGCCCGCCAGCAGCCAGTCCAGATCCCCAGTCCTCCACAAAGGAGCCCAGTAACTTCACAACACCCATTCCCTCAATGCAGTGGACTGTGGAGACCCCTGAGTCTCCCCCACAGGGAAAATATCAAGGACCCTCTGCATTTGTGCCAGCAGCATCCCCCATTGCTGCCTCCTTGCTGCAGCCCAGAAGCTTTAAGACAAACCCAGTGAGCTCCACACTAGGGCTACAACAAGCTCAGCACATGGCCACTTACAATAGTATGCCAGCCAGCCCCAGATCCCAGCAATTTAGATCTAAAGAGGCTTATCATTTTCCCATCACTCAGGGATCTGTCAACTCCTTGCCCTCACCTGAGCATACCAGTGGTGACATGGACCTGACTCATCCAATGTCTCATCCCAGTACACAGTGGCGTTCTAATTCAAACTCTCCCTCTTGGGGTGATGGCCCTGCCTGGCAAGCTCAGGACACCCACTCTGTAGCTGGGTCTTCTTCACAGGGCCCAAGAAACCCTTACTTCACCCCGCAAGAATCGGGACTGCTGCCGCCTGAAGAGGCGCTACACACCCTATCGGCACACCCAGAGCTGAGGGCGCTCCTTTCCCTAATTCCCACGAAGCACGGCATCCTGCAGTTGGCCCAGGACCTACGGCACTCGTGGAAACAAGATCTGATACCTGTCCAGACCGACATCGCTTCCCTCCAGGAAAGGATGCTACAAGTGGAGAACAACCAAACATCTACAAAATCCACTATTTCTGCTTTGCAAGCATCCATGGATGAGCAACAATACCGCTTTGTCCAGCTGGTGAACCACATGGACGATTTGGAAAATCGCAGCAGGAGGAACAATATTAGAATAAGGGGTCTCCCGGAATCCATCAAGGCTGGTGAACTGATTCCCACCCTTACAAAAGCATTTAACTATATCCTAGGCAGACCAGAAGAGACTGTGATCGAATTTGACCTGGCGCATAGGGAACTCTGCCCGCAAAGTCAGGACCCGGCGCGACCCAGGGACATTATATGCAGGATCCATAGATACACACTCAAAGAGGAGATAATGCAAAAGGGCAGACTTATGCAGAACGTGACCTACAAGGGCATGCAACTTGGTCTGTTTCCCGATCTTTCCAGAAGGACCCTCCGTCTTCGAGCCTCGGTCAAGCCCCTGCTGACGGTCCTACAGGAGAGAGAGATTCCTTATCGCTGGGGCTTCCCTTTCTCCATCCAAGTCCGCTACAGGGATAAATCTTTGTTGCTGCGCTCCCCTTCAGATCTTCCACCCTTCCTTGCTGCACTTAACCTCCCTGAGATGACCTAACCGGACTGGGAAGCAACACTGAAAATGGATCCTAATTCGCCTCAGAGGAGACCGGGGAATAAGCAGAACTACTCAACCACATTTATGGATACGCCACCAAGACCCCAACGTTCCCGACGTGGACAGAACAGCCCGGAATCTCCCCAGCCTAAGAGACATCCACACCGTTGATCTCCAGTACTATGGCTATGTGAGATAATTACAAGAATATTTGTATGTGTACTCTTGTCTCCTTGGCATTGCCTTCGATTTCTGTACCTGCAGGATTGATGTTCCTGCCCTCATTCCCCCCTCCCTTCCTCGGTCTCTCCGCCCCTCCCCTTTTCTCTCTCTCTTTACTTTCCCCCCCCCCTGCCCTCTTCCTCTTTTCCCCCTCCCTCTCTCCTCGTCTATCTCCCCTTTGCCTTCTGTAGCCACTGGCTTACATTATGGGTGGCTTTCACCCTCCTTCCCGTTATATTGCCTTAATTAGAATCTACTACTGTTGGCCTCTGGCCATGATTGCTGGACTTGACTGCGCAGCTGAGGAGCCGAGCTGGTGTCAGGAACCCAACTCAGGGTGGGCACCACCTCGTTCTGCTCTCTGCTCAAATTGATAGTAGCATATTGACCCTGTGACGTCTCCAATAGCATGTCGACTCTTTTTTGTATCAATGCACTTACAACCTGTTGCTAGTGTCTCTACGCGCCCCCTGAGACCACTGGCTTGTTTTCTCACTGTTTTGGCTTTAGCAGTCACATTTCTGCTTATTGTTTGGTGCTGGCCTGTCTTCTATAGGCCTTGTTTTTTGATTGAAGTGTAACTCCCTTTTATCTGTTTGGATCGGCCTCCTCCATGATCATATGCGCTCTTCTCGGGTACACCCTGGTAGGGACTCCTGTACAGTTTCTTAATGGATAGCATTAGGGTTACATCCCTGAATGTTAAGGGGTTTAATGTACCTGAGAAGCGCGCCCAAATCCTCTACCATCTCCATAAGCAGAGATCACAAATTGTCTGTATACAAGAGACCCACCTTCTACCCTCACACATCCAGGGCTTTCGCAACAGATACTTCCCTGCCTGGTACCATAGCAGTAATCCACTGGCTAAGACAAAGGGGGTGGCGATCTTTCTCCACAAATCATTGCCGGTCCAGGTCCTAGAAGTGCTTCCGGACACTGATGCCCGTTTCCTGTTTCTTAAATGTAGAATTCATGACCATATCTACACGATCGCTAACATATATGCCCCCAATACCGGTCTCCTCTCCTTTCTTACTAAAACTCTAGATGCTCTTACCAATTTTGCGCAGGGTCAACTCATTCTATGTGGCGATCTTAACCTAGCCTTGAATCCACTACTAGACACATCGTGTGGCCGTTCTAATATGCCGATGAGTTCCCTGCACAAAATTCGAAAATTATTCCATGACATGCAAATAGTGGACGTCTGGCGGCTTCTCCACCCCGACGACTGAGACTACACCTTTTTCTCCCACCCACATAAGTCTTATAGTCGAATAGACTATATACTCCCTGCTCATTCTCTACTACCACAGATCCCTCGAGCCTTCATAGGGAACATTCTCCACTCCGCCCTTCTCTTGGAAATTAAATTAATCTCTCCTATCCGACTCTGTTTGCCTGATGGAATTGAAAAACACGATCGAGTCA
Source organism: Phyllomedusa bahiana (assembly GCA_025379985.1). Taxonomy (NCBI): domain Eukaryota; kingdom Metazoa; phylum Chordata; class Amphibia; order Anura; family Hylidae; genus Phyllomedusa; species Phyllomedusa bahiana. Next base: position 55,647 of record JAODAL010015661.1, on the reverse strand, counting down.
TTTCACCTCACGCATACCTCTGACACCACTGCCCCCCAGCTTAAATGGGAGGCACTAAAATGTGTAATACGTGGAGTACTTATAAAACATGGGGCTAGAATCAAAAGAGAGATGTCATACAAACTACAATCGCTCATGCAGGAGCTGACTCGTCTCGAATCGACGCATAAGTCCACTGGTTCGGAGTCGGATCTCAGAGACCTTACATGTACTCGCCAAGAAATTCTACAATTAATGAATCACAAACACAAACGCTACCGTCAGCTTTGCTCCAGCTCCTTTTATGTTTGGAGCAACAAGCCAGGTAAATGCTTTACCTGTGCACTGCGTGACAAAAGGGCCTCTTTATTTATCCCTTCCATCAAAAACTCGAATGGCCACCTGGTTCACCTAACTAGGGACATTCTAAAAGAATTTCAAGTGTATTACTCGGGTCTTTACAATCTCTCTCCCTTGGGGGCATCTCAGAACTGCAGGATTCTCTGATCGCTCTGGAGAACTATCTATCTAAAACTGCTTTGCCCCCATTGGACCCACAGTCCATTGCCTCTCTGGAGGAGCCATTTACCCCAGAAGAACTTAAAAGGGCTATCTCTTCTCTCCCCTCTGGGAAAAGCCCAGGTCCAGACGGCTATACCGCTATCTTTTATAAAACCTTGGTTGATGACCTTTCCCCTCATCTCCTAGCGGCCTTTAATGAAGTCTCCCAGGGATCCCATTTTGACCCAGCCTTTTTGCAGGCATACATCACGGTAATTCCAAAAGAGGGTAAAGGCCCCAAACTCTCTGCCCATTTAAACCGCCCTTTTTCCCCTCATAAACACCGATGCCAAAATTTTTGCCAAGTTGATTGCACTGCGACTAAACCCGTTTTTGGATTCCCTGGTCCACTTGGATCAGGTCGGATTGGTTCTCTCCAGAGAGGTGAGGGATAATAACCTAAAAACATTTACCCTCCTCCAGCACGTCCACTCCACAAAACTTCCGTGTGTATTACTATCTTTAGATGCCGAAAAGGCTTTTGATCGTGTAGATTGGTCTTTTTTGGGAGGAGTCTTGAGGCGCCTGGGACTAGGACCGGCAATGATGAACCGTATATTAGCCTTATACCACTCCCCACGGGCGCAAATTAGGATTAACGGCCAGCTCTCTTCTCCCTTTGTGATTGGCAATGGTAACAGGCAGGGATGCCCTCTATCCCCCCTACTCTACATCCTGGCAATGGAACACCTCATGCAGGCAATAAGAGCAGACGACTCCATTCATGGAGTCTGCATTGCTGATAAGCAGGTCAAGTGTTTTGCTTTCGCAGATGACCTGCTACTTTATCTTACACGCCCACTGGAGTCACTGCCAGCAGCACTTAGAGCTTTACATCAATATGGCTCCTTCAGCCAACACAAAATTAATATGACCAAAAGTGTAGCTCTAGGCCTAAACATATCGGAAGGTAAGCTGAGACAGCTGAGGTCCACCTTTCCCTTCTCATGGTCCACACACTCTTTCAAATATCTCGGGATTCATATTCCCGCACGCTTGGAAAAAAATTTCGAGCTCAATTTTGCTCCATTGCTAAACATTCTTAGCCGTGACTTGTTGAGGTGGGACAGGAAGGACTTTAGTTGGATCGGACGTATCAACATCATAAAAATGAATGTCCTTCCTCGCCTACTATATTTATTCCAAGTTATCCCTGCTTTGCTTCCTAAGTCCTTTTTTGCTGCTTACGCATGCTGATATCAGATTTTGTTTGGGCTCAGAGCCACCCCAGACTAGCATTCTCTACTCTCACTAGGCCCAAGGCAGAGGGAGGCTTAGCTCTTCCGGATCTCTGAGCTTATTACTTAGTGGCAACCATGATTCGTGTCTTAGACTCTTTTCATAATGTTCCTCAAAACTCTGGGTTCAGCTTGAATCCTCGGTTTATGGGGCCCCGGTGGCAGCACTCCCCTGGTTACCGACCACCCATATGCCAAAAAAGCTCCTCAGCCAAGTTCTGTTGGTGACTCGAACTTCTGTCTTAGTGTGTAGAGCGTTCCCGTCCAAAATGACCTTGTTCCGACCGGGAGGCGCCCTTACACCCATAGTGGGCAACCCGATCATAGTGAGCCCGGTTTCCGAGGCCTTGACTAGATTACTGGGTAGAGGCCCAACCTCTACTGTTTTTGGAAGTGTACTCGCAAGGGGGTCCCTCAGATCATACCAAGATCTAGCCGGCGACCCCACAGTGACTATATTCTCTAGGCTGAATTACTACCAATTACAGAGTCTTTATAGTGCTTATAAGACCCCACTAGATTTACATAGGCCCCTCTCACCTTTCGAAGAGTTGTGTTGGCGGGGCCCCATTGGGAGTCGCACCCTTTCGAGAGTGTATGGTCTGTTACAACCAACAGTGGTGCAGGGCTTCCCTTTCCAGGGTGGTTGGGAGAGGGATCTGGGGAGGACTTTTAATGAAGAGGACTGGAAGAAAGCATTCCTCTTAGCTCATAAATCATCTGTCTCTGTTAAAGCCCAGGAGCTAAACTATAAAATCATTACGCGCTGGTACAGAGTCCCGGCCCTACTGCATTCCCTATACCCGGGGGCTACTGCCACATGCTGGCGCTGTCAATCCGCCATTGGCACAATGTCTCACGTTTGGTGGGGTTGTTCGAAGATCCAACCCTTTTGGCAGAAGGTTTTAGACCTAATGCACACAATTACCGGGATAAGAGTATCGAATGATCCTGCTGCCCGGCTCCTATTCCAGATACCTCTCCCGGCCTCCAAACTCAGAGCCCATTTGCTACCATTTTTAATCCTGGCAGCAAAGATGGTTATTCCGCGGCTATGGTTGACCACTTCGGGGCCGACTATCTCCTCTTGGTTGCAGGAGGTTCATGTACTGCAACGTATGGAGGAGCTACGAAATGACTCCCCCCAGCTAGCAGTGAGACATCTCCAGATATGGGGGGATTGGCTTGAGTTCTGCCAAACTGACCTATATCGTTCCTCTTGCTGAGTGATCTCTCCATGCCCTACAACTTTAATACTAGTTCTTATGGAAGATGGTGGATGGAAACGCGATGAGAACATTATTGAGGCCGGCCACTGTTACTTTGGTTAAACTTTGTTGTTTGATGTTTTAAAATTGAACTTTAACTTGTTTCGCATAGGTGAATGGGATATCTTTCTTCACAGTTACAGCTGGGAAACAATGACGACTTATTCTCTCAGTGACCTTGGTAACTTTGTGCTTCTCCCTTTGGACTTCTCGCATGTTAGTAACTGCACGTTAGAAGACTTTCACGTGGCTTAATTTTTGCTATAATGACTTGATTTGTTTGTGATTAACTCTTGTAGGATGTCCTCTATTATACGCTCTTGCTGTATTTTGAGAAATGCATAACCGTTATCTTTATGTCATGTAAATATTTCAACATACCCTGTTCAACATTAATAAAACTCTTTTGAATAAGGAAAAATTTAATATATTCATAATAAAATATTATGCAATAATGTGTTTGAAGTAAATAATGTGATGAAAATAAAATAAAATGAAAAGCAAATAAATGGTGTATGATAATGCGGTCCAAAAAAGATGTATTGGGTGAATAATATAATAAAGCAAATAATAGTGTAAACTAATACAAATATATAATCATAATGACAAAAATGCATGTATTAAAATATATTATACCATAAGTTATGAACGTGTGAAAATTTTATTTTTTATATATTTTTTTATATATATGGGAAAAAGTGAAGGTTAAAATAGTATATCTAATGTATGCTTGTCCTAACAAGTAAAAGAATTGTGCAAAATAAAAATAATAATAACAAAAAGGTGTAAAAAAAAGGTGTAAAAAAAAATTATATTTTTGTGAAAAGATAGTACCTATATATATGAAAAAATAATAAACACATATCCACAAAATGCCTAAAAGGGAATTTCCATCTATGCATTTGACGCCAATAGTAATGTTCCATCGGAAACCAACACCACCTGTAAAAAAATAATATTAAAAAATAATATGGAGAATAATAATCTAAAGAAAAAAAAAAAAGGCCTAACCTAAAACGGCATATGAACTGACTGTGAGGACTGAAATCCTCTGACGCTCTTATCTTCTCACTAACTGTGCTTATCATAGGCAGCGCCGGCAGCCACGAGACAAGCAACGTCTTTGAGTATCTAAATCATTTGCCGCATTTGGTGGGGTGAGACACTACAGGTAGGGGAGGCAAGGGGTAGTGGCACCTGTCTGTTCCACTCCACTGTTGCAGAATAACATCTTAAAGTTGGGACTGGACTGTCTGATTTTTCTAATCTCACTATCTTTCTCCTAGCTGCAAGAGGGAATCATATGGTGGCTCAGTAGCTGTCAATAATTATCTTATACTCCCAAACCTCTTCTAAAGAAAAAAAAAAAGAAGTTCAGGCGTGCTGACTCTGAACCCCAGGGGGAGCCAAGGGTCTACAATTTGCTCATTTGGTAACATTGATACCTTAAACTCCTCAGAAAATCTGCTGACTCACTGTGAGGTTGTGATACACAAGGCAGTAGCCAGTGGTGATCTATTACTTTATTGATATGTGACTTTTAAATTACCTCCCTGTTTTTTCCCGAAAATTAACAACAACCCACCTGCCCTCCTTCTATCCTTCTTGGGGGGTAAAAACCCCTAAAATAACCCTGCAATTATCCCCCCGCCCCGGGTTACGCCCGGGTAAAAAATCCATTTCTCTAAAAGAAAGGATCCGTAATGAAAAAAAGGGCCCCCCATAATTGGGCACCCCCCCGGCGCGTAATATTTAGGAACCGTCTCAGGCCATTTTAAGGTGTGAAATCCTAATACCACATCCCCATTGCCCTCAATAGGGGCCCCCCCAAGGTTCTGAGGCCGCTTAACCATCGCTGCTATAGCTCAGGAGGTTTCCAGTTTCTAATGCCCAGATGGACAAACATTTTGAGGTCCTACACACCTCCATAATTCGGCGCTGACAATGACTACAGCGAACGCGCAAAAAATAGTGGAGCTTGAGAACAAGGTGACATCCTGTAAAGTTAGGCCCGATGTAATTTTTCTGCAAGAAACACATTGGAGGAAAGATAACACGGTGGGCCTGCGGTGCCCTTGGTTGGAATCTTGCCATAGTGAGGCTAATTATTCTCCAAAATCTAGGGTGGCTATCTTATTTCGTAAAGGGCTTGGATTATTTATAGAAGAAATAATAAAAGATAAGGTGGCAGATCATTCCAATTAAAGATACTTTTACAGGTACACCTCATGTACACTGGTAAATATATACGCTCCTAATCCATACTAACACAAACTTCTTTGTCAAATTAAATTCCCTATGTCATCCAGAGCAGACACAAATGTTTTATTCTAGGAGGTGATTTTAACGCAATTCAATGCCCTCTTTTGGTCAGATCTGCATCCAATCGGCCACTACTCCGCGGCTTCGCTAGAGATGTACCTGTACCTGGGCGATAATAATGCGTTATGTGATCCTGGCGCACCCTGAATATGGGAGCAAAAGAATTTACGTTCTACACCTACGTTTTCTAAAAGCTTCACTAGAATCGACAATTTCCTCATTTCCCTGAGATTGGGGAGTCGGTCCTTGGATTCCACGTTCACACCAATAGCAATCTCGGATCATGGCCCGGTCACATTGTTGCTTTCACGTCGATTGCGTCAGCTAAAGAGTAGATTTTGGCGAATCCCCGGGGTATATCTGCTGCATCAGAGGATTTTAAATCTTACTTACAAGTTTCCATAGGAACAATTACTTAAGATTGATAAACTGGCTACACATAGAGGATTGCCCCTTGGTTTTGGCTGTTGCAAAAGCAGTTATGATGGGGTCATGTATTAATTTATGTTTGCGGGAAGGAGAAGGGAGACGCAATCAAATTTGAAAAACTACAGGCTACAGCTACTTCCGGCACAAAGGGATCAGGCAAAATCTCCTTCAGTCTGCCGCCGGAAACATCTTATGAAAGAGGCCAGGCAATTTTGAAGTCTTTCGTGGCAAAGCCAAGCTAACTGGTTGGTGAAACTTAACACATATATATATATTTCAGCGGCGAATCGGGATAGTCGATGTTAGCACAATTAGTTAGGGCGCAGCGCAGCCGCCAAAACCAGTGCTGGACCCTGACTACCCTGTCCTGCCGCAGCACACATGTACATCGCCCAAAGAATCTCAAGGTTTGTTTGCTGACTTCTTTGTAAGGACCTTATAAGAGAACCGCCAACGGATGTATGGATCAGATAGATTCCTATTCTGGCTGCGCGGTTCACTCTGGGTCTTTACGCGGGAAACAGCAGGTCTTGTTGGATAGCCAATCAACGGAGGTAGGAGGAAAGGAGAGCCATAGCATCCTCACACTAATAAAAAGTCGCTTGGGCCAATGTGCTATGGCAATGAATTCTATAAAATTCCCATCAGTTGAAATTGACATCAACATTGACCAATTTATTAATGCAATATATCGGGATCAAGGAGCAATGGACCTATTTGCGGAGCTGCATAAATTCTTATCTTCCTAAACCGGTACAGAGATCACACCCCAAGTTAAACATTTACCGACCTAAGCCTTGCTCAACAGTGACTAAAAGTTCCTAACGAAAATTTTCAGCGACCCGACTTCAGACATTCTCCGCGATCATAATGCACCCAGCTCAGAGAGGTTTTTTATACAAGGACGTCAAGCAGTTAAAAATATTCGCGTACAGTGGTGGGACGATGGGTGAGGGCTCGGAGTCCTTCTTCGGGTACCCTGATGCTTTTTAACTTAGAATCTGAAACGGGCCGTTTTGATAGGGTTTCGTGGCCCTTGCTGTCGGCTACTTTGTTAAAAATGAACATTTGGCCTTTCCCCCTTCAGAAATTATTTAATTCCTGTGATCCAGAAGGTTCATCTACCAACCTTTTGAATTACGGGCTATTGACAGCGAGCCGCGCGCGCTCGAGCGGAGTCTGTCTCAAGCTACCCACGTTTAAGGGGTACCAGCGCAGGGTGTCCACTATCTTCCCAGTTGCTCCCCACTTTTGATCTTACGGCTTGACCTCATTATTGTATTATTAAAAACCAGATCCGACTGCTGGTGAGAATTTCTGAGGGAGGAATCCACCGATTGAAGACATAGTGGCATTCGCAGACGATGTGTTGGTGATTTTGAAAAATCCAAGACATAACTTGCAGAGGGTGGTGTGGATATCACGGGATATCATATCAATATGGATAAAACAAATGCAATAATACTTAAGGGGCCAGCAAAACCTACATGGGCACCACTTTATCCATTTAACTTGTGCACTACTTCAATTCCCTATTTGGGAGTATCGATATCAAGGCTTCCCACCAGCTTATTATTATTATTATTATCATTTATTTTGGAGCGCCCTTGATTCAGGGCGCCTGTACATTTCAGGGGGAACATAAAATAACATCTGGTCAAACAATTACAAAGTGGACAATGAAGTGACTAACAACTGGTACAGAGGGAAAGAGTTCCCCTGCCCGCGAGGGCTTACAATCAACAGCGTATACAACAAGAACCCATCACGCCTAAATAGCTCCGCTGGAAACGAAGATTACAGGCGCATGGCGGCAGCTTTCCGCTATCCTAAGTGGGGAGGGGAAAAACTTATTATTTAGGTAGAATGTCCATAAAATACTGTAACCTCCTACACTTCTCTTCCACTCTCAGCATCCGACGCAAGGAGTGACGTTGGTGTCATAAATGCGCTCTTCCGCCGCTCAATATGGGGGGTAAAAGACCTCGAATCCGTTTGATAATTTTGCAGCAGCCCAGAGACAACGGAGGGTATTAATCCTTCCGAATTATTCGGGCATACAAGTGGCCGCACTGATTCGTGTGGCAGCAGACTGCTATAAAAACAAAAACATCAGTAATTAAACAGACCTGAGGCCAGAGCAAATATATTCTAGGAGGACCATGTTGGCAAATTTCTACATCTGCCCATCCCATCCAAATCGCCAGAATGATTCTTTCCAACCCGCTTGTCTCTCAACTGGAGAGTGTTGGCAAAAAATGAAGGAAACTTATAAGATTTAAATCCTCATGCCTCTATCTCTGCACTTTATAGGCCAACGCAGATTTTCACAAAAGGGAACCTCACATAGAGAATTCTATCGGTGGAGGAAAGGTGGCATACTATCAGTTTATGACTTATTAGATACAAAAACACATAAGATTCTACAATTAGAAGAACTGAGAACTAAATTCCCAGAGGCAGGTTCTCCTTTTTTCTCCTATTTGAGTGGCCCGCAGTTATGTTATGTCATTGATTCCACAATTTCACACAGAGGAATGGGATCCAATGCTACCAAATGCCTGAGGGGGGGGGGGGGGGGGGGGGTGAGGGGGGGGGGGGGGGGGGGGGGGGGGGGGGGCGGGAGTGAGAAGCACTGTTAGAGTACGGGTTAACGTACTGCACTACTATAGAACTTTGCATTAGCCAATTCGACTGTCTGCCGGTAATCAAATATGGGCACTTGCAAAATTGGACAATTGAGAGACGACCCTAGCCTGAGTGCTCTCATTACTATTGCAGCGACAGCATTGGCAATACGCCGTAAGTTCTTGGCTATGCGCAGCAGGTATTAGGGAAATGAACTCTTCAATTGTAATCAAAGGGCTTATTGATTACCCCAGTCAGGGGACACCCGTATGGTTTATTTTTGAAAGGATATATGCTTTGAGGGATGTGGTGCGCAGGAGGCAGATAAATATGTCCCCTGCGCTGTGGAGTTGTCCAACAATTCAAAGAACTTTGTGGATCGGTTTGAGACATTTCACAAGAATCACGAAATTTTACATACTATATAAGTGGTTCCCAAAAAACGTCCCAAGATTGGGCCATACAAATGTCCCAAACTACGTAAACGGGATTGTAAAGTTCCCCCAAGTGCCCCGTGCTAACTCAACCCTAATATATACCTCATACTATATCTGCTGATGCCGTAGGTTTGCAAAACCATGCTTACACCATCTGATTTGATTCCATTGAGACAACGCACCTGCCCTGGATTAAGAATGTTTGTTTAGGACAAATTATCTTATATATGTTTGACCCAGGCTAGTGGTGTGAGCTTCGGTGAGAATATGAAGGGTGAAATCGCATGTTTTGATAATAGATACTGTCACAAGAGATGTCAGGGGCTAGATTTATTAATATACCCACTGAACATCCTACACAAGATTAATACTAGGACTTGTCGTTAATAAGTAACTGGTATATATTCGAGTATCTATCACACCTAGCCGGTAATCCATAACCGGAGAAAAACTAGGTGGGTCCTGCTATGCACTCGAATGCCCAAACGACCTGCAGTTATTACACGCAAGGTTCCTCAGCCTAAAAAATCTACTCAAACCCCCACCCCATAGCGTGATCTTCAGGTCGGGTTATTGGGAGGGTACTGGTTCTTTAAACTGGTGAGTGAAATACTTACTGCATCGAAGAGAGTAATGTCGTGAAATTCGGTGTCAACCAAAAGTATACATAATCGATATCAGTAGAGTCTAGGGCGGCTGGGGTGGTGACAAGGGCTTGTATGAATGTAGCACATTATGGTATTTTAAATAAATATTAGTATTATTGTATCGAGTCCAAAAATGTGAGAGCAAAGGTTACTCTGCTCCCCGAATCTTATGTTCATGTGGTTTCCCCCGATACATTGAGACGGACAATGTAGTTGCAGCCGCCAGAGACCTCATGTCATCCAAGACTTCAGATTACCAACTCATACTCATGTAACGCACTAGACTCACCAGCGCTCTACTTCTAACACATACAAGGGTGTCAAAACCATTCACCAGCGAACCCTATTGAGTGTTATGGAGCAAAATGGACGGGGAAAGATAATTCCGAATCTTAGAGGAGAGGAGCCAATGAAGATCGGGCCAAAGGCAAAGGGCTCTAGATGGGTTTTTGTTAATAATGTATTTTAGTGTTTAACAAATATTTAAAAACTGGGGGTGAACAGAGTACAAATGTAAACCCAAGCATCGATGATTCAAGACTGTTTTACCCTCCCAATTGTTCCAGTTCAAATTGTGACTTAATATCTTATAGAGTGCTATTATTTACTTGTGATCTAAATAAAGACATTTAAAAGAGAAGTGCTTTGCTGAAATCAATTGCATTTAGAAAATGAAGGAGCTGATTGCATGTATTGCTGAACAAATCAACTGATTTCACAACCTCTTTCTATAGGCCCATTCCAAACCTCCCCCGCCCCATTCAAAAACACCACCCTCGGGAAGTTTCCCCACTTTTTCTGGTACTTGTCACCTAACTTTTCAGCTAGTGCAGCTCACCTGTTATCTTTAATAAGCATTAGTCTTCCCCCACCTATTGTCCCTTCCTTGTTCTTTCCATGTCTTCTTGTCCTCTCAATTGGCTGCCAAACTTTCTTTTCAGAAGCAAAGACTGATTATTAGGACGATATGGTAGACCTGTGCTTCCCACCACTTCTGTTTGGGTTTTTTTTGAGAGCCATCTGCAGTTGGGGTAGCATACATTTTAGTACATTACAGCCTCTATTTTTGGAAATTATTATTGTGTAACCGTGCTTTTTTTCTCTCAATATTTTACTCAACTGCCCTTGTTTGGATGCTGAAATGTCTGATGTCATCGGATTGTTCTTCAGTGTTTTATTTGTATTGTGGTTTGTATTAGTACCCTGTATTTTTTAAATTAAAAATGAGCTCTCACACAACTTCAGCATTGGAAACATAAAAAAAGTTATTGGGCTTAGAAAATGTAAAACAAATTAATATATATATATATTTTTTTTAAAGTAGCAGAAATTCTGAAAATATACAGGGGTTTTGGGTTTAACCAAATGATAAAAAAAAACTCCAAAAATTTTGCAATAGTTTTTTTTGGTTTTTTTTGTAAAATTTCCTTTTCCCAAAAAAATTTTTTTGTCTTCCCTAATACATTATATGGTAAGAGAAAAATAAAATAAAAGTTATGCTACTAGGAAGTTGGGGATTTAAAAAAAAAAAAAAAAGAACAAAAAATGAGCTAGTCCTTAGGACATGTTATTTGTTAATGTACTACATTGAATCTAGAATTAGTGCAGACAGTGTCAGGGCCCCAGAACCACACAAGATGATTGAAAAGCCATTTAAAACAATGCTTGGGGGTTTGATCTTTGGTTGAGGTAAACAACCCCCTGTTTTTTTTACAGTCCAACAGGGAGGGTTTATTATGGTTTAATAACCAGCTCCTTACCGGGCCATTTAACCCCCTTCCTGATCAGGCACATTTTTCTTTTCCATAGTCCAAGTGGGTTTGAACCCTATACATTTTCTTTGTTATTCTACTTGTATTTTTGTCTTTTTTGTGATATGCTAGGCTTTATTTTTATGTAATGTTAAATTTTTATATAATCTTTTAGTCAGAATTGCATTTTGGCCCGAATGAAAACCACCCCATTATGCTATTTTTGGGTGCTTCCCTAAAAATTGGCCCCAAACTGGAAAAAAAAAAGTTGCTACTAAGTGGGCAAGGCGTCAGGAAAAATCAAGTGTAAACAGTCCGGGTGGCCCAAAAGGACGGATGTAAAAGGCCAAGAAATGAAATCAAAGCGGATGGTGAAAAACAAGCCGGAGTCCAAACACGGTGAGGAGCGCAGTACAGAATCAGAGGCAACAAGCGAGGTCAAGAAACGGGCTGAGGTCAGAAGCACATGAAGACAACAGCAAATCAGAATAACAGGGAAAACGAAAGGGAACACCTTTGACAGGCAAAGCCTGGAGAAACTGAGGAGGTTTAAAAGGTCTGCCCGGACACCACCCCAGCAGCTAATTGGTGCGGCATCCGGGCCCTCTGATTGGTCCTGAGAGACACACCCTCAGTTGGGAGAGGCTGGAGAGCAGTCACTCTTGGCTCAGGAGCAGCACCTCTTCCCGGGTGTGGTCCGAGGCCAGACTTAACCTGCAGGTCGTTGCTTTTTAAAGGGTGGAAGGCTGCCCGGACGGACGTATCCGGACAGTACCCCCCTTTTAGGAGGGGCCACTGTACCCTTACCTGGTCCGGGTCTCTTTGGATGAGCGTCGTAGAATTCCTTGATAAGGGATTCAGCATGCATGGACTTAGCAGGAACCCACAACCTCTCCTCAGGACCGTAACCCTTACAATGAACAAGGTATTGCAGAGACCCTTGTACCTTGCGAGAGTCAATGATTCGAGCCAACTAATACTCCAACTCCCCCTTAACTCTCACAGGAGGAGGAGGTTCAGCAGGTGGGATAACGGATGGAACGTACCTCTTAAGGAGTGACCGGTGAAAAACGTTATGTAACCAGAAACCAGAAGGTAACTTGAGCCGGTAGACCACTGGACTAATCACTTCCAGAATGATATAGGGTCCCACAAAGTGTGGCTCAAGCTTACGAGAGGGGACCTTTGGACGAAGATTTCGAGTAGACAGCCAAACCTTATCCCCCAGCTTAAATCCTCCAGCACAAAGGCACCTCTTATCACATTTCTCCTTCTGTATGTTCTGGGCGTTCGCCTAGTTTTTCTGAACTTGGTCCCAGACTGTGCACAGATCGCTAACGATGACATCCACCCCACTATGCTCAGAAGTAGCGCCGGATAATGATGCTTGTCTAGGATGGAAGCCATAACTGCATAAAAACCGAGAAACAACCGACGCGCTACTATCCTGGTTATAAATATCAAATTCTACCAAAGGGAAATATTTCACCCAGTCTCCCTGTTGATCGGAGACAAAACACTAGAGTTTTTGCGTAACAGTTTGATTCACCCTCTCTGTCTGCCGATTGGTCTCAGGGTGGAAGGCAGAAGATAAGGACAGGGTGATACCCAGAGCCTTACAGAGAGCTCTCCAGAAACAGGAAACAAATTGAACTCCTCTATCTGACACAATATTTTCAGGTAGCCTATGCAGTTTAACAATATGTCTGATGAAAAGTTCCGCAAGTTTTTTGGATGAAGGTAACGCTTTTAACAGAATCAAATGGCACATCTTACTAAACTGATCAACTTACCACCCAAATAACCGTCTTACCCTCAGAGGCGGGCAGATCGGTCATAAAATCCATGGAGATGTGAGTCCACGGACGGTTCAGTATAGGCAGAGGACAAAGTTCCCCAGGAGGGCGAGTTCTGGGAACCTTTGCCCGAACACAGCTGTCGCAGGCCTCTTACATAAGCCCCCACATCATGAGATAAAGATGGCCACCAGTAATTTGGGGAAAATTGTGTAATTATTTTAATAAACATAAGCGAAACTGAGTGGGGACAAAAACTTTAGAGCTGAGACGATCAACAAGTCTCAAATCCTGGTGTGTCTTGATCTCTATGTCTAAGTCGGGTGAAATGGCTGAGACAACCGTTTCCTTAGGTAAAATGGACACCGGATCATCCCGAGGTGAGTGACTGGCACAGAAACTTCTCGACAATGCGTCAGCTTTAACATTCTTAGAACCCGGTCTATAGGTAACAACAAAGTTAAAGCGAGTGAAGAACAATGCCCCAACGTGCCTGGTGAGGGGTTTAACCTTGTAGCCTTCTCAAAAAGGTAAGTTCTTTTGGTCAGTTAAGACCGTGACTTGGTGCTGGGCTCCCTCGAGGAAGTGGCGCCATCCTTGAAGGCCCACTTATTTGCCCGCAATTCCGTTCCCAACATCATAATCCTCTCCGCAGGGGAGAATTTATGGGAAAAAAAGGCGCACGGGCGGAGATTAGTCAGAAGCAGCTTTATCCTGAAATAGGATGCCCCCCACCCCAAACTCGGAGGCATCTACCCTTTACGACGAAGGATTTGGTGTGGTCAGCTTGAACCAAACATTCAGGCTGCAACAAAACATTGCTTAAGCCTTTCGAAAGCCTCTAAGGCTTCCCGTTGCCAATTACTGATATTTAAACCCCCTTCTTTGTCATATCAGTTAAGGGCGAACAAGAAAAAGAAAATTTTGAATCAATTTTTCGATAATAATTAGCGAAGCCCAGGGAAACCCCTGTAGGCTTTTAGGGAGGGGGGGGGGGTGAACCCAATCAAGAATTGCCTGGAAACCCTTTCCGGATCCATACGAAATGAGTTAGGAGCAAAATGTATCCCAGGAAAGGTACCTCCTGAACCCTGAAAACACATTTTTCAAGCTTGACAAATAAACTATTGACCTTCAAGATCTGCAAAACTTGCCACACATGTTTAACCTGTGAAGCCCAGTCCTGCGAGTAAATTAAAATGTCATCCAGATAAACCACCATACAACGACCAATGATTTCCCGGAAAACATGTTTACCAGGTTATGGAAGACTGCGGAAGCATTGCACAACCCAAAAGGCATCACCAGGTATTCCAAATGACTTTCTGGGGTATTAAATGCGGTCTTCCATTCGTCCCCCTCTTTGATCCGAATAAGGTTGTAAGCCCCTCTCAAGTCCAGTTTTGGAAAACCCCTTGGCTCCCTGTATCTGATTAAACAGATCGGAATCAAAGGTAAGGGGTATTGGTTTTTACCGTTACCTTATTGAGTTCCCGATAGTCAATGCACGGAGACTACCATCTTTCTTCTTCACAGAAAAGAACCCCAAGCCCATAGGGGACACCAAAGGCCGGATATGACCCTTCTCTAGACTCTCAGCAATATACTGCTTCATGACGAGTCTCTCCGGACCAGACAGATTGTATATCCTGCCTTTAGGAAATCTCACCCCCAGCAATAGTTCAATCATAGGGCCTATGCGGGGGTAACTGCTCCGACTGCGTCTTGGAAAACACCATAGCTAACTCGCGAATAAAGGCAGGAATCTGCTCTATTTCCGTATTACCAAGAATGACTGGAAGACACTTATTAACACAGTGCTTACCCCACCTGACAGTTTTTCCAGAATTCCCAGTCAATCACTGGGTTGTGCTTTTGAAGCCCGGGCGCCCTAACACCACATCAGCAAGTAAACCAACAAGGGGACCCTCTCGTTGCATAGATCCTACCAGCATCTCTAGCTCAGGGAGTGCAATATTGGATCTTGTCCCTTTACCAGCGGGGTAGAATCGATCGCACTACCTGCACAGAATCTGATAAAGACCTCCAGGGAAGGCCCGAATACTTAACAAACGATGCGTCCACAAAATTAGAGGCTGACCCCGAATCCACAAAGGCAATCCCAGAACCAGACGTGGAAAGATATGAAATCTTAACTGGAAGCAACAATTTCTTTGACACCATAGGAAATACCTGTTTGCCTTGGTGACCTTTCCGCGAGTCACCTAGGCGCTGGAGTTTTCCAGCTGGGCCTTCCTCTTAGGGCACTCACGGATGAGGTGACCTTCGCCGCCGCAGTAGTAACAGAGTCCCTGAATGTGGCGAGATGTCCTGTGGTCCTTGTTACTGCCAGCAGAAGAGGCCCCTACCTGCATAGGCTCCTCCAAGGGCATCTCCGCTTCAGCTGGTTCGGGAGCGGTGGCGGAACGGAGCAGTGGAGTGAAGCGGGGCACCGGGGTAAGCAACTTCTCCCGACGTCTCTCCCTAAACCGTCTGTCCAGCCGTACCGCCAGAGCCATAGCCTCATCCAGCGTGCCAGGGGTTGGGTAAGCCACCAATAAGTCCTTCACATGGTCAGCTAGCCCCAATCTAAACTGGCACCGAAGGGCTGGGTCATTCCACCCTGATGGAACACACCAACGCCGGAAATCCAAACAATACTCCTCTATTGTCCTCTTGCCCGGTCTTTTTTTTTTTTTTTATTGAAAATTGTAATAATTTTTCAACATTAGATAGAAAAGACATTACACACAGTAATACATGAAAAGAAATCTCCAGTATACATGCCTGGCAAAAGTCATCAAGTGAAATAGCACATAATGGTTGAGGTACAAATTCGGTATTTAGAAATTCTTAAGAACTTTAAGAAGTATGACATTAGATGTAAGTGTTTAAACCTTAAATCAAGAAATTCAACATCTGAGTCCTAAGAGTATGAAAGACCAATAAAACAGATAGACAAGTAACATTACAGACAAAGGGAAGAAGGGTCAGGATAGAGTGAGGGGGTGGAGGGTGCTTCAAAGATGCCTAATCCATGGTATGTGGGGTTCATAGTTCGATAAACATCCCAGGCAAGCCACGTCCTCTCAAACAAATCCAGTCTGTCATGAAGGGAGGCCGTCAAACATTCCATTCGCCTTATCTCTGCAACCCTTTGACAGAGGTCCTCTGCGCTCGGTGGTACGGTCTGGCGCCACCTCCCCGAGATCAAACACCTGGCTGCAGTTAGGGTATATAGCATTAAGATAGAGTCGGTCTTAGGGAGACCCTTTACAGGGCCACTTAACAAATAGGTCAGAGGGTCGAGGGGAACTCTCACCCTAAGACACTGTGTAGAAGATCCTGCACCTGTGACCAGAAGCCCTGGATTATTGGGCAATCCCAAAAAATGTGGGGGAGTGTCCCAATAGAGGATCGGCATCTCCAACAGGTTTGTGGAAGCTGAGGGTTCTACTTATGTAGAACTTCAGGGGTATGGTACCAGACTCTTGTCCTATCTTAACGAGTCTCGGCCATGGCCTTCCTATCGGGGTCGTCAAAAAGCAATCCCAAGGAGTCAAAGAATCGGTTCACAGAAGACAACTCGGGCGAGTCAGGGGATAAAGAGAACGCCCACTCCTGCCGGGATCTTTGGAGAAGGGATATGATAATTCCCACCCTCTGTTCTTCATTACCTGAGGTACGTGGTCGGAGACGAAAAAACAACCGGCATCCTTCCTTGAATGTTTGAAACGCTCTCCTGTCCCCCGAAAACTTAGTGGGTAACTGGAAGAGGGGGTTCCACAACAGAGGGAAGGGATGCTTGAGGAGTCTGGGCCTGAGGGGCACCCTGTGAGGTCTCCTGTTCCTGGACTCTCAGTTGAGATCCAGGACCAACTGGGTGAGCCCCTGCATCTGCTCTACCAATGTGGTCATGGGGTTCATGGTGCTTGGAGAGCAGTAACTGTTTGGCCTGCCAAACTGTAACGTCAGAGGAGGTGCAGTGGGCCCTGACTGCCACCCAGCCCACTGTCTCTGCCTACTTGGCGTGCTGCCCTCGCTGGCAGCCCCCAACTGCACGACAGTCCCGATGCTACTAAGTGCAGGGCCGTCAGGGAAAAACCAAGTGTCAAACAGTCCGGGTCGGTAACGGTACGGGAACGTATAGGCCAAGAAACGTAAGTCAAGCGGATGTTCAGAAACAAGCTGGAGTCCAAACATGGTGAGGAGCACAGTACAGAATCAGAGGCAACAAGCGAGGTCAAGAAACGGGCCGAGGTTAGAAGCACAGGAAGACAACAGCAAATCAGAATAACAGGGAAAACGAAAGCCTAGGGGAACTGAGGAGGTTTAAAAGGTCTGCCCGGACAGCACCCCAGCAGCTGATTGGTGCGGCATCTGGGCCCTCTGATTGGTCCTGAGAGGCACACCCGAAGTTGGAAGAGGCTGGAGAGCAGTCACTCTTGGCTCAGGAGCAGCACCTCTACCCGAGCGTGGTCCGAGGCCAGACTTAACCCCTGCAGGTCATTGCGTTAAACGGGTGGATGGCTGCATGGACGGATGTATCCTGACACCTTCATATTAAAAAAACAAAAAAAACTAAAATCTGTTTTTATAATTCTTTCATTTATTTTTTTAATAGCACAATTGCCACTAAAAAAAATTTTGTAAAGTTTTAGGGTCATCAGGGTTGGGCTAAAAGTGGCGGTTTGGGCTCTTTGTATTAATTTTAATTAATTTTATTTTGTATACGTGTGTGTTTTTTTTATTATTTTACTTTACATATTGTGCCCCCCATAAGGCAGGGATCGAGAAGGCATTGGAAGAAACCTCCTTTGTCTCCTCAAATTATAAACCAGAACTGTACGTGTTGCTGCCTACCACACTCCCAACAGAAGATTTCCACTACACATAGACTTTTTGTAACACCTTTAGTCCTTGGAAGGCAAAATATGGTTTGTCATTCAACAGAGAAATTAAGTGTGTCTGTCCATCCATCTGTAAACAATGGATCAGCAGGAACTTTTGCAAGTAAAAGCTTTAATCAAACAAACAACATTTTGTCTACAGTCAAATACTGTCATGTTTGGGCAATTGCCATTTCCCAATTTCAGCTTTAACCCCTTACCGCCTCAGTCAGTTTTGACCTTCTTTCATTTCCCATTTTTAAAATCAGACATTGTTATACGTTATTCCCACTTTATGAATAACGTTACTTATCCAAATGATTCAGAAATTGTTTTCTCATGACACATTGTGCTTTAAGTTGGTAAGAAATTTTGGTACACACAATCTTTATTTATTTGTACCAAAAAGTTTTGAATTTTTTTTTTTTAAATTCAAAAATTTCTTCTTATAAAACAGATAGTTATATGATGCAAAATATATGTCTACTGTATGTTGGCATAATTTTTTAAATGTATTTTTTTTTACAACATTAAGGGGCTTAGAAATTTCGTAGTAAATTTTTAGAGATATCCCATGTGGCCCAAGTGCACTATTTGACTTAACCCCAAGCCTCAGAGTAGGAGTAGGAGGAGCACGTACTGGACTTTGAGGTCTCATTTTCATTACAATTTTCTTTAGGTTTTTCAGGTTTGCGGACACCCTTAGATGCTAAAACTTAATAAACACCCATAAAAATACCCCATGTTGGAAACTACCACCCTTAAAGGGGTTTGCCACGATCTCATCTCATACCTCCTGTATCCAGCTCTTCAGATCTGTGCGCTTAGAAGGGGGGGTGATTTGTTTGAATTGCATATCATGTCTGTTTATGTATAGAATTGTAAGTAGCTACACTATAGCTCAGAGGTAACATTATTGCTTTACAGCACAAGGGTCCTTGGTTCAAATCCCTGCAGGAACTTAACCTGTGGATTTTTTTTCCCTCTTTATCAATGCACATACCTCATTGAGGTTTCTTTTTTTATTTGCACTGTTTGACTTACTACTAACTAGTCCAAAGGACAGGATTAGAATGACAGCATCCGGGGTTTGAACACTCAGTAGCTACCTGAGAAGAGAGGTAATGTCTGAGCATGTGCGACGAGGACTGAGGAGCTCACAGCCCTGGTCGTATCCCTTGGAGATGAGCTGTAAACAATGAATCACTAAAGGAACAACTAAAACAAAAACGGTGCAGAATTTTTAATAATGATGAATGGTGAAAATGTTTATTATTTAATTTTCAAACTTCCCACGTGAATTTTACTTCGTGGCAAAACCCCTTTAAGGAATATATCTAGGGGTGTAGTGAGTATATCGACCCACAATTGTTTCACAAATTTTTTTAGTTAGGCTATAAAAATGAAAATGTTATTTTTTTCCAACAATCTGCAATTTTAGCTGAAAAGGTTTCATTTTTTTATAAGGAATCCTGGAAAAACAGCACCCCAAAACTTATTACGCAAGTTCGGCAATACCTATATATGGGTGTAAACTGCTGTTTGGATGTGTGGCAGGGGGGGTAGGTTAGATAGCCCCTTTTAAGGGTTTTTGGAAAAAGTTTTTTGGTTGGTGCCTTTTCGCGTTTTTAAAAGCCCCAAAAAAGTTACAAAAATTGGTGAAATTTCCCAAAAAGCCCCCTTATTTTGGATTAAAAAACCCCTCGGGGAAACTTATTCTAAGGGTGTATTGTGCTTTTGGGGTACAGGTATTCCATATTTTTTTTGGCTTTTGGGCCATGAAATGGGTCAAAAAAAAACCCACAAAACCATTTTGTCTTTGGTGTAGTGAAGTAACAGGCACCCCGGGAAGTTTGTTAGGCTTTTGGGTTGGAAGGGGGGATTTATCGGAACCACCTTGGTTCGAAATTGGTTTGGAAAAATGACGAGGCAGTCAGAGGGAGAAAAAATTTCCGCCCCCCCTTTCAGTTAAGTGACGCCACTCTTGGGTAAAACAATTTAGGGCCGCTTTTAATTACATCTGGTTCCCATGTTCCGCTTGGGGCCCTGCCCCGATGTAAAAATGAACCCCCCATACTTTCATCTTGGGGAAAAAATTCCTTTGTAGGATGTATGGGTACTTTCCACCATTTTTGGTGGGGGGGTTTAAATAGCGTTTTAATTTTTTTATCTTTTTGGGAAAGTTCAAACCCAAGATTCCCCAAAGGGTTCCCAAATACCTTCAACCCTTTGCTCTTTTAAACACTTGTGTTTTTATTTGGCCCCAAACCCCCCATTTTTTATAAAAATAGGGAAATTTGAAAAGGTTTTTTCATAAATTTTTTTGGGTTCTTTTTATCAAAAGGTTAAAAAAAAAATTTTTGCCCAAAGCAAAAGGGCCACTATTATGCTAGATCAATATTAGGGCACTAAGTTTATCCCTGCATTTTTTCTCCCATTTCCCTGGCTTAACTTGACAAAACCTTTTTATTAGCCCAAGGGCCAAAAAAAAAGGGGCCTAAAACAGTTACAGGTAAACAGGAAGTGCATAATTTGGAATTAGTTTGCATTTAAAGCTTTTTAATTATTAAAAAACCTTTGCTTAAATTTGTATCAAAAATTTGAAATTTTTAGTCGACCCCAGTTAAACTAAAAGAAAATAAAGAGTTGCATTATTCATGTCATTTATTGAGCATGTTGAGTAAACACCCAAACATTTTTGGGGTAGAAAGGGTTTAAAGTAAACCCATACTGGTTTATTGACTTCTCTAAGAGCCAATTGGCAAAATGTATTTTAATTAAGGAGATAAATTTTAGATTTTTTGGTTATGTTTTTGGGACAAATTGAGTTTTTGGCAAACCCAGCCCTTTGGGTGCAAACAAACTTGAGAAGCCCCCAAAAAAGTTTGTGTTTATTTGGTGACATTTTAAGGGGCCAAGGGTATGAAAGAAAAATTAAAAATTTTCCCTGGTTGTACTAAACCCATAGTTCCCCAAAACTGTTCCCAAATGGCGAAAATTCAGGATGTTGTTTTCCATGGGGGAAAGTCCTTTTAAGTTGTTTAAAACAAAATTTTAGGGGGCCATTCCTTAACAGAGGTGAAATAAAAACCCTGTTTTGGCCAGTTTTTTTCAACCTGCAAAAAAACCCCCTCTGTTTATTTGCCCTATTTTTGCCCCTTTCCGGGGAGCTTTTTTTGGCATCTTGAAAAGTCCCCAAATTTTTTAAATTTTGGAAATTGTGAACTTCTGTAAGATTTCCCTTTTTGAAAACTTTTAATTTTCCTTGTGTTTTCAGGGGACTGTTTTCTCGTGACAAATTGGGTTTAAAGAAAATTTAAGAAATTTTGGTCCAAAAAAGGGGCCTTGTTTATTTGGAAAATCTTGGAAAAAAATTCAAAATTTTTTCCCAAATTTTTAAAACTTCAAAAATTTCTGGGTTTTAAAGACGTTTTGTTTTTCCCACTAAAAATGTTTATTAAATTGCTTTTTTCCCCAAATATATCTACTGTGGGTTTTGGCATATTTTTTAAAGGTCTTTTTTTTTGACATTAGGAGGCTGAAATTTACATTTTTTTTAAAGGGGCCCAAAATTCAGTTCTAACGTGATTTTTGTTTGGCCCTGATGTTAGGTACCCCATAAATAAACTTAATTTAAGAAATATACCCTTAGTATTCAAAAACGCATTCAGGAAGTTTTTTTCCCCAATTATTTGTTTAACAGAAAATTAAAGCAAAGTGGGGGTTTTTAAAATTTTTAAATTTTTTTTCCAAAAAATTTCTTTTTCCTTTTTTGAAAGGATTTTAAATTTTTTTCCCCTTATTTAAAGAACAGGTGATGTGTTCGGGGGAAATGAATTTTAAAATTATTTTTTCCCCTGATTTTTGGCTGTGTTCAGAGATACCCCAAATGGAACTTAGTCCCTTTTTTGGTCAAAACACAAGCCTCAGAATAGGGGGGCCCAACCTTACTGGATTTTGGGGGGGTCTTTTTTAAATTTCCCATTTTTTTAGGCGCCTTTTCAGGGTTTGTGGAGGGCCCTGTTAATAAAAACCATTTAAAAAGGGAACCCTTTAAAAAATTGGAAATTTACACCCTTAAGGAAATTTTCCAGGGGTGTTTTTTAAAATATGGGGATTTAATCAAACCCCATGGGTATTTCAAAATTTTTTTAGCTTTAGGCGGGGAAAATAAAAAAAAAATATTTTTTTCCAAAATCTGCAATTTTAGCTGTAATTTTTTTAATTTTTACGGGAACCCTGGAAAAAAAGGCCAAAAAATTTTTTGTTCCCGCAATTTTTCAAGTTCGGAAATACCCCAAACATTTGGGTGTAAACTGTGTTTGGCGCCCCCGGGGAAGGTCCCTTTTAAAAGGGAAAGGGAGTGTTATTTGGCTTTTTTTGGGGTTTTTTGGTGGGGTAAAGGGGTTGCATTTGCAAACCCCCCAAAGTACCAGAACAAGTGAAAAACCTTTCCCTGAAGTCCCCCTTTTTTAAATTCAAAAACCTTTTTAAAGGGTTTTCCCTTTTTCTAGTGGTGTACTGTTCATTTTGGGAACCCCCAAGGTGTTTTTTTAGTTTTTTTTAGTTTGGGGCCCTTGAAAAAGGGGGGGAGGGGGAAAAAGCAGTTTCCCCCCTTTTGTTTTTGGGGGCTTAAATTTTACAGTGTTCGGCGTTGCATTTGAAAAAGGACGGATAACTTTACTTTGCAGGTCGGTACAATTTTTTTTTATTTAAATTTTTATAGTTTTTGGTTTTAAAAAAATTGCCTTTTTTATGTTGTCCTAGTTTGATACCCATAATTTTTTAATTTTTTTTTCTGTATACAGAGCTAAATTTGGGCTTTTTTTTGATAAAGTTGATGTTTTTTATTAGTCTTTTTTGGGGGTTTTTGCTTTATGGCACTTTGTTTCACTTTTTTTTAAAAGGTTTTTGGGGAGGAAATTTTAAAACAAAATACGGCTTTCCCTTGGTGGTGTTTATTTTTATTTTTTTTACAAGGGTTCCGGGGCCGGGGTATAAATGCTTACAAAGTTTTATCAGCAGCTCGATTTGTTTTTTAAAGTGAAAACCCAAATTTGAAATTATTTTTTTTTATTTTTAAAAGTTTTTTTAAACAATAAAAAAAATTTTTTTTAAAAGGAAAACACTTTTTGGGATTGCCTTTGTCTAGACCCAAAACTTTTTTTATTTTTTTGTGTACGGGGGCTATGTGGGGGGGTTTTTCTTTGCGGGGAGAGTTGAGTTTTTTTGGTATCTTTTTTTGGTTAAAAGTTTTTAAAAATTTCCGTTTTTTGGGAAAAGGACAGGAGGGAAGAAAAAATACTGCAACCCCCTATTTGTTTTTTTTTTTAACAGCAGTAACCATGAAAAATTTTAGCTTTAATCCCCTGGGTCGTTTCGATTACACCCGGATCCAAATTTTTTTTTATTTTTTTTTTTTTGAAGCCCCTTAAAAAAAATGTTTTTTTTGGTGTAAAAACAAATATTTTTTTGCTTTCCTAAACAGGCTTTTTGAAAGGGAAATTTTTTTTTTTGGGGATAAAATGATTTTTTAATTTGGGTTTACAACTTTGGCGTTTATATGAGTTTTTAAATCTCTTTTTATTTTTTTTGGCTGCAGGGATGATACAAAAATCTAAAATTCTTGAATTAAACAGATTTTTTGGGGGGGGTGTTACGCACCCCCGGCGATACTAAATATGGGTATTTTAAATTTTTTTTTTTTAATTTTTTAGGGGGGGGTTTGGGCCATTTGAAAAGGGGGAAAAGGGGGGTTTGTCCGAGTTTTTTTTTTTTATTATTTTGTTTTTTTATTTTTTCAAATTTTTTCCCTTTTTCCCCAACAGGGGGGGATTTAAAAAAACCCGATTTTCAGTTTGGGTGTTACAAAAAGGGAAAAAACCAGTACACACCCTTTCCCGGCGGGGTTTTGGTCGCCATGGTAACGTAAATTTCACCATCCCACAAAAGAATTGTGAGCGGGGTGGATTTTCACCAGAGGGCCCCCGGGTTGCTTTCAAAAAACCTTTCCGGGGGGGGTCGGGGTGAGTGGAAACAGTAGCGGCGCAAGCGCCGTTTACTTGCCCAATGTAGGCGGAGGAGTCACCCCTTCCCAAGCGGTAAATTTATGCCGGACGTATGCATACCCCCTTTTGCGGGAAAACGAAATTCCCCGCTAGAGCATATGAGTATGTCCAATGTCGGGAATGGGTTAAAAAACACTGAAGAAGAATGGTGTTCATAGAATAACACAAGAAACCACCTGGTGTCTGAAAAATACATTGAGGTCCATCATTAATTTGCCCGAGATCACCTAGAAGTTCCAGAATGCGTCTGGGAAAAATTCTATGGACAGATTAGAGGAAAGAGGAACTTTTTAGCAAAAATATACAACACTATGTCTGCAGGGAAAGAAACACTGCACACCAACACTAAAACCTCGTGGCAACTGTAAATGATGGTAAATGGCACATCGTGGTTTGGTTACCACAACGTTTTGTGTGGTATCAGTGTAGTTAGATTGCGGTTGTCTAGAATTGTGCCTTAGATAACAATCACACTACAGTAATCGATCCAGAATACAGTTAATTTCAAAGAGTTCACAAAATTTCACTTTCAATTATACTTCCAGATTCTGGATGCAACTACTTACACCTCTTTTTTTAAGGTGCTCTTAAATAGTGTGCCTGCGTTGTAGAATAAACAAATAATAGATTTTTATGTTATATGATATAAAAGTAACTAAAATAGAAACATTAAAAAAAAATGTATAACACAAAAAGGATTGCCCAAATCCAATGTCTGCAGGCAATATGCTGATCACATGTTGTCTTTCCAGTTGGCTGTAATCGGGCATCAGTGCTACCACAGGGAAATTGCATAGGCCTATGGAAATCAATGGACTGTTCCTGTTATCCACATAAAGGATTAGTCCTTCAGAAAATAAAGTAGTATTTTTGCCATATTGTGCATCTCGCACCTATCAATTCCTAATTCCCTATCAGGGTATTTAAAAAACTGTTTTTCCACACCAAATAATCCCTCTAATGTATGTATGGAATGTATCATCAGAAAATAAACTATTGTTTAACTCGTGTTTTAATGTTAACACATTTTTAACCCCTTAAGCACCAGGTCTGAAAAGGCCTTACAGAATACCTATCGCCACCACACAAACACACAAAAATATATGTAGTAGATGAAATTATAAGACTTTTCAAATACATGTCATTAGCAAATCAGAATTTCTCAGTATTACAGGAAAACAGGTTTTACTTTCAGTTTGTCACAGAGAGCTCAAAATCTGGTCAGATCCTTCTCTGGGAGATACCAACTGTGCAGGGGGGAGAGGAGAACATAGATGCTTGTATAGGGTTTATCTCAGTAGCTCATTATAAACATTGCAGGCACAACACACTGAGGACATAGTGTGACAGGGTTTAACTGTTGCTTTCTGCCTCTTTCTCCACAATACACAGGCATCAATAACACACTGCTGCTAGTGCAATAACATCCAGCAGAGAAATAGCAGCACAGAAAGAGCTTCACAGTGTATGCACGATGTAAACTTCTAGGCTCCTCCTTTCACAGTGGATTCTCCAGCTCAGAAGCAGGAAGTTTCACAAAGATGTCAACATAGTGATCAATCATTCGGTCAGGAGCTGACTTACACGATTTCAATCCTGTTTTAAAGGGCCAGCACTTTTTTTTTAACTGAATTACAGGTAAAATGCTTTGATTTTTCCTAATGAAGTATATTTAAGAGTGTCTGTATTTTAGTCTCCTGCTACTGCACAAGATTTCCCTGGAGGTGATAGGTCCTCTTTAATGACCAGCTAAATTTGTCAGTTTTTGGCTCTCTGCGTTTCAACCGTCATTTTTTTTTTAGCGATGCAGGTGTATGAGGACTTGTTTTATCCAGGAGAAGTCTTATTTTGGGGGATGTAGTTTGAGTATAAATATAAATTACTGCGTAATTTCTTTTCTTTGCGGCATCAACATAAAAAAAGTTTTTCACCATTTGTTTTCTTTTTAATTAGTTTTTAGACCATTCACATCTCACACTATATAACCTGTTTAATTTGATTAATTCTACAGGTTATTGCGGGCATGTGGATACCTAATATATGTAGGGTTTCTTTGAGTTATGTATGCACAATAATTGTTTTAATTAAATATTTTCAATTTATTATTTTTTTTCCTCACTACTCTTTAGGTTTTTAACTTTAAAAAAAAATCCTATTAAGGGATAACTTTTTTAGACTTAATATATTAGCATACTTCTGTATGCTAATACATTACATTGTGTCAGGCTGGTTTTCTAGGTCCACAGGGCTGACTGTATGGAAATTCCCTAGGTTCCACTGGGCATCCCGGTGACCAGATGGGGCATGGGAATCCCCTCTGATCATGATGCAGTCGCAGACGGCAGCGATCAGAGGGTTAAATGTTGGGGATCTGAGGCCTCCTCCAATCCCTGCCACACACAGAGACTGCTCTGGGAAAGGAACTGTTAAAACAAACAGCTCCTTTCCCTGGGCTTCTTTTTGCTGGGACCGAAAACCCCCCTCTGAAGGCGGTTTTTGGCTTTGCTGCGGGAAAAGAAGACACCCCACCCCCCCCATCAAAAGACAGGGGCCCGGGGTCCTTGGGGGGTTTAAAATAATTTTTGGGATAATGTTTTTTTAATTTTCCATATCATTATAAAATATTTTCTAAACTCCGAAAACCCTGAAATTTTTTTATTTTGGGCCCACTAATTTTTAAAAAAAGTCGGGACTTTTTCCCTTTCGGGTAAAAAAACATTTTTTTTTTTAATAAACACAGAAAAAGGATTCCCACAAAAACAGTGACACCAATGGGTTTTAGAAAAACACATCACCACCATTCACAATGGGAGCCCCATCCTTTCCTATAGATGCCCATTGGGTCGGGGTCCGGGTTCCCCGGGCCCTTTAATTTTCTATAACTGCGGTAAAACTTTTCTTTGTAAATGTTGTTAAAATCAGCACAGTCAAGATGGTCCCCCCTTTAATTAAATCTTTTAAAACAGAAAAAAAAAAGAAATCTTGTCAGAAAAAAAAAAACAAAAAGGTAGAAAAGAAAAATGTTCATTCTTCCCTTTAATTAATAAAAAAAAGGCGATAGATTCCCTTTAACTTACCCTCCGTTAGTTCTTGCATATTTATAAAACGAAATCCGTCTATGCATTATGAGTGGGTTAGGTTGCTATGGGAATAGAGGACTTAAGTGTTATAGAACTCTGCTAGGTTTTATAATGATGCCGAGCTTTCTCTTAGTATTCCCATTGATTGTTATTTATGCTTTCTTTTTGTTTTTTCTGTAAGGGTTTTGACATTAAAGGGAAGACAAAATTCATCTCTTCACTACGCAAAAGGAAATAGGGCGGCAGACAAAGAAGCTTTTTATAAAAAAATTCAAAAAGGGTAATTAAAAAACTTCAAAACAAAAAAATTATAATTCAGACATTAAATTCAGTTAAAATTTTTGAGGTTAGCAAAAATTCATTTTTCTCCCACCCAGAAATAATGCCACTCATCGCTGTGGGCCGTGTGTGGTACTGCAGCTCACCCCATTCACTTCCTTCAGTCTAAGCTGCAATAAAAAAACAAAACAACCTGCTGACGAAAGTGGCGCGATTTCGGAAAAGGAAAAAAAACCCACCCTTTTCGGCAATATCAGGCAACCTCTAACTATCGAAGGTGAACTAATCACCAGAGTGTAAAGGTGGTCTGTGCTATTGTATAATTGACCGTAATTTATTTTATAAAAATTTCTCCTAGTAACTGGCGATACATTAGGTAATCAAATGCATATAGGGGCAGCCTGACTGTCCAGAGACATCTGCTATAAAAGGAAAAATAGATTGGGCATCTTGAATTTCCCCGAGCAGATTAGCACTGCTGGACGTTTCGGTCAGTGCCAGAAATATTACTTTTGCAGGCAAATTAGGTTAAAGAGGTATTCTGCCATTCAGGCAAAAAAAACTTTAAAGAAGACTGTATTAAAACAGAGCAACGTTATAATACCAATCCCACATCCGAAATGTGTAAAATTGACTTCTTGGTCACACTGATGCCTGCCCCTTTGTGCTCCTCCTTACTGCAAGAGCCAATGAGTAACAGACTACAGTTCCCATCATGCATTGCCAAGATCTACTCCAGGCTATTCTTCTCCCTGTGTATTCTCCTGGCTACTGTAACTCATCGTGCTGAAACGGAGCATGCCTGACCAGAAAGCTGAAATTGAACTACAGGTCGTTTTCTTTGGCAACAAGCTTTTAACATCACATTTTAGGATAGTAATTGATGAGTTAATTTGGGGGAACTCCCAAAAATTTTAAATTTCTATGCATGAGGATTTTTACTGTGACGGGGTTTGGGTGACAGAAAA
This sequence comes from Phyllomedusa bahiana, assembly GCA_025379985.1. Lineage (NCBI taxonomy): Eukaryota > Metazoa > Chordata > Amphibia > Anura > Hylidae > Phyllomedusa > Phyllomedusa bahiana. The sequence continues at coordinate 27,307 of JAODAL010015661.1, read as the reverse complement.
TTCTTTAGTCCCAGCCCCCGGGCCTAAACGAAACAAGACACACCCTGCAGAAGCGGTCCAAAAAATGTTTGTTTAAAAAATGTTTTTAAATGTTTTGTTAATAAAAATAAAAATTTAAAAGGGCTTTTATAAAGCTTTATTAAAAGGGTTGTTTTTTTCCCTTTAAAGGGGGTTCCCTATTTAACCCTTTTCCCTTGTTTCCCTCCTGAACGAGATCTCACTGCTGCAGCTGAAAATTTGCCTGCAGGATAATTTGTCTCTGTTTAAAAATTCCTTTGGAGTTGTTCACTTCCAAATGCAGGTGCATGGGAAGTGGGATGTGACTTTCTTTTTCAATCAGCGTGAAAGCGGTGTTGTTTTCATTTAAAAGCGAAAAAAAAGGGTTTAAAAGCCTGTAGAGACCCGTGGGGGAAATAAAAAGGGGGGAAAGGGGGGTTTAAAAGGCCTTTTTATTTTTTTTTGGCCTTTTGGCATATTATTTATTTTTTTTAAAAACTAGACAAGCCCTTTAAAAGCTTCACCCCCTTTTTATTAGTTTGTAGGCCCCAGGGCACCCTTAATTTTTTAAACAAAAGGAAAACAAAAAAAAAAATCCAGGATTCAAAACGGCAAGACCCCTGTATTTGCAGTTTCCAGGTAGCAACGTTTTATTCTTTGAAAGAAATTTAAAAACAATAAACCCAAAAATTTTTAGAAAAAAATTACGTTGGGGGAAAATTTTTCCCAAAATGTGCTTAAACGTGAAAATTGTTAGCTGGGGACTGTCAAAAAATTTTCTTAAAATGTTGAAAAGTGGCTCACATTTGGCACATATTTAGACAATGTTGTCTAACTTAGCAGCTCTCATTTTTTGGCACAGTTTACGCCAATAAATGTGCCAAAATTATGATGTTGCAGTTCATGCCAAATCTGTCATGAAGCCATGCTCCTTTAGTGGTAAACTACACAACATGATAAAAATGTATTTAAAAAAGTCGGGTTTATGCCGTTTTTTTAGTTTATTTGAATTAGTAAATTTGCCCACTTTGTTCATGAGGTTTTTTTAAATTTCCTTTTATAGTATTTAAGTTTAAATTAGAAAACCCCATTTGCTTTTGTGAGTTTCAGAAAAAAAGGCAGTTTTTAAAACAGCCCTTTCTTCCCCCGTGGAATTTTTAAAAGGGCTGGGGAAATGGAGAAAAAAAAATTTAAAAAAATAAAATGAAGTTAAGAGAATGTTTTTTCCCCCAAATTTACTTTAATATATTGTTTCAAGTAGAGTTGTGTTTTAAAAAAAACATTGCAGGCAGAACCGAAAACCTTTTGATATGCCCGGCCATTTCCCCCGAGGGGGTTTTTGGCAGGACTGTGTCGAGCATCTTTTTATTAATTTAAAGCCCCTTTTGTATTTCCACAGAGTGGAATAAAAACAAAAAAAAATGGAGTTATTGTTTTTTGGGTTTTGTTTTTTCCCTTAGAAGTTTTAAAACACCAATCCTTTTTTCTGCGATAAATTCAAGTTTTAAAAACATATGAAAAAAAATTTTTTTTTCTGTAAAAACCCAATTTTTTTTTTTATTTTTTTTTGACCCTTTGTGAGGGTTCATTTTTTGGGGGGGCGATGTGTAACTTTTAGAAGCACTGTTTTGAGAAAAAACTCCCCAATTTCTCACTTTTTTTTCCCAATTTTTTTTAAAGGGGCTGAGGAATCACTTCCACTGATGCATTTTTTTTTTTAAAACCCTTTAAAGGGTTTTTTTAATAAGGTTTTTTTTAAATTTTAAGCTGATTTTAGCACCAGGGGGTTTTGCCGGGTTTGGTTTTTTTTTCTACTTTTACTATTGCGTGGGGGGTTTAGTTTTAAAATTTATTTACATTTCTTTTAAAAATTCCTGTCAAGTTCTTAAAGAAAAGGGGCCGAAACCCCGGGTTCAGGGCCCTTCGAAGGGAGGGTTTAATAGGGTTTAAAGGGGCTGCCCCCCCCCAAAGAAATTCCCTTGAAAAGGGGGTTTTGAAATTAAAAAACCCTTTTTATCGGCCCCCAGCTTTAAACCCCACCCCCACCTCCCTATCAAACATTGTGATGGACATACACGTCCTATGTCGGTAAAACTTTTAAAACAGAAAACAAGGATGTTGTCTTTTGGCATTTTCAATAAAAAAAAATTAAAAAGTGTTTCTTAATAAATTTTATTTAGGAATACCCAGCTCCCAGGGTTTTCTGGGAAAAAAGGCATCTCTCAATTATCCATTTTACTGTTCTGTACAAGTCTTTCTTTAAACCTTTCAGCTCTAGCACGACTTTCAGCTCGCTTGTCTTCAGACGGGAAAGGGCATAGTTAAAAAAATTTTAAAAAGTAGTAGTGGAAATAAACAATACAACATAGCAATATACAAATTAGGACTTGGGGTGTGTTTTCCCAAATTTACTTGGGGATCAAAATTTTTAGCACGGAATAAACGTTTTAAAACACTGAAAAAACTGTTTTGTAAACGGGATTTTTAGTGAGGATTTGACGCCAAGGAAAATCAGCGCTGTGTGAACAAGGAGGTTGATTTTCCATTACAAAATTGGGAAGGCAGAATTTTTATGTGATTTTAGGAAAAAAATTTAGCGTGAATCGCCCCCTCCGAATCCCTCCAAATCAGTTGTGTGAGCATTACATTAAAGGGAATTTGTCTCAAAAAAATCACTTTTTTGTTCAAAATCACTTTTTATTTTTTAAAAAAACATATTTTTGGAATTTTTGGTTATGTTTTTTTTTAAATTTTTCCCCCAAACAAATTTCGTTTTCTTTAATTTAAATTCTTTAAATCCTGCAGTTTTCACTTTGGCCCCTATGCCTAATATAGTCTGACATTTCCTGTTTTGTTTTGAGGCTTTTCAGCCCGTGTGCCAAATTATCAGTTTTAAAAAAAGGGTAAAAATTTAAAAAAGACCACCCTTTTTGTACAGATAACACAGAAAAAAACCCCCGTAAAAAGAGGAGATGTCACAGCTCCCCCCCCTCCCCTCCCTGCAAAGTGTAAAACTCTCCCATACAAGGGCTATGGGGCAGAATCTGTTTAAGGCCTTTGTACTTGAAGCTGTGGAAGTTTCTCTCTGCTGCTGTTTTAAAACAAATTTCAAGCCAAAAAATATCTTCCCACAATCATATATAGATTTGGCCCAAAAGAAAAAAATCTACAATCAGAAAATAAAAACGACTGAGAGGAAAAGAATATGGATCAGAGTCTTGATTTAATAAGTAAAAAAAAATTGGCGACAGATTCCCTTAAAGGGTTTTATGAGTTTGGAAAAAAAGGTCTACTTCCTCTCCAAAAACAGCAGCACTTTAATTCATTGGATGTTTCTGGTATTATGTATATACACAGTCAAGTCACATTATTGTGACTACCAGCTGATATCCAGAGTAACCACCGTGTGCAGCACAGACAGCAGCTAGACGGCTGGGAGTGGCTCAATAAGGTCCTGGTAGGTAGGTCAGTTATGCAATGAATTGTTAACGAGGAAGCAAGACATGCATCAATCAGGCACTTAAAGGGGCTGTCTCATCTTAAAGTTTCATAGGATGCATGAATGAAATAATGCTGCTTTGCTCTTTCACTTCCTGGTCAAGCTGTCTGTAATTAGCATATGAGCTCCGTGTATTCAGAAGTCTCTGTTTTAGTCTAGATTAGCTAAATAACCTTCTCTGAGGACAGGAGAAGCTTCTGAGCTAATGTAAACAGTAGAGTAATTAAGTCTTTTGTCTGAAAGATCACAAGCTCTCACAGGGCCACTGACCTGTGTGATGACTGCACTCCCTGCTATCAGATAGAACAAACAGCAGGGGAAAAGGAGTACACAGGTCGGTCACTTGGGAAACCAGAGAGAGCACAGAAGGTGATATAATCATTTGTAGCTCCTTAACAAAAAAAGATGAACAACACAGTATATTTGGAAAACGTCTTCATTTAGTGTTCCCTACATTTTGAAAGCTGATCTTTGTAGTGAGACAACCCCTTTAACTAGTTTTGGTACACTTTTATAAAACAAAAAACATAGTTCACAAATATTTGTCATTCGTTACAGAGGATGAAACACTAACTAAATCTTATGTGATGGATGCAAAGTTGTATACAAAAAACCTACCAGCTTAAAAAACCTTCTGTCCCCTAGTTATGTTACCACTAGCCAATCATCTGGGATGTGAATGCCATTTTTTTTTTTACGAATGCAGCAATCATCCATGTCTTATGTGTAACTATGTTGTTCCATCAACAGAATTGTAGGATTCTGACAAGTTTAAAATCAATCAGTACGTTCATTATAATAGTACCTTTCTAGTATATGTTATTCATTGAACATCATGTGACGCTAAATACATAGGATGCACCAGCAGAAAATTAAAAAGTAAGAATATTGGAACATTTAAATAATATTTCTAATCCTGGAGGACGGAACATATCCAATGCAGGAAGGCTCTTTATTGAAAAACGTGAAGCAAGAAGTAATTTATTCCATAGTACTGTATCTCATATAGATATCATTCAACATACTTTTAGAGGATGGGACAACAAAAAGCTTTTGGAATATAGGGAAGCTTTTATTTTATTACAATTCTAAATATAATAGGGCCGAAAAGGTTGAATTTAGAATACTTGTTGCTTTGTGTTATAATTTTATTTTTCCACACTTGTTGATTTTCATAGGAGTGAAATGTTGGTATTTCTTCCACATGGCGATAAGGTATTAAAGTTTGATGACATATACGGCTTTGGTCCGGCTCATGGAGGCACGTTTACCCTTTTTTGCTCATTCCAAAATCAGTAGCACACTATCAACTAAAGAAGCTGATTTCTTTAGACTTGTCCATGATGTTACACACAGAAGCTGTGTGCTTCTGGTGTGCTTAAAAAAATACATCCACAGGTATACCTCTAATTAACTGCTGCCAATAAACCTATCAGAAGCTTCCAAAGACATGACATCATCACATGGGCTGCCCCAAATTATTTAAAGGCATAGTAAACCTGGTGTATGTAAACTTTTGACTTTGTAGAAAGTAATAAAAATGCCTTAAAAATGATCTCTCTCATTATTCTGCCATTTGGCAAATATGAATAATTTTGATAATCCTAATTCACCTAAAATGGGTAAGGTTACTACACCCCTTTTTTAGCATTAGGCTGTGAAAATGAAAAACATTTTTTTTTCACCAATCTGCAATTTTAGCTCAAAATGCTTCATTTTCACAAGGAATCCTGGAAACAAAGCACCCCAAATTTTATTACGCAATTTCTTACAAGTTCGGCAATATTTTATACATGGGTGCAGTTTTGGATTTCCCGCAATTATGGCTTGAGTAAGGGGCGGGGGTGCTCCCCGCTGGCCCCACAGACATGCATTATCCATGGCGCGTATCCCGCCGGGATAATCAACATGCATGTCACTTTCTCCCTGCCCGGCGTATTCACCGAGCGGGGAGGAGAGACGGAATCCACAATTCTCTATGAGAACTGTGGATTACCGTAATGGCTGGGACGCATACGGCGCGCAATACGGCTGACATCCGTCCCTGCAATAAGCCGTGTGAACGGCCCTTTATTTGGGTTTTGGTACTCATATTCTGGGTGGGGCCATGTCTCATTTGCAAAGCCCCCAAAGTACCAGAACAGGTGAGACGTTCCAGATATGGGGCTATGTGTACCTGCCCCAAGATCTATGTGGGAAAAACCATACAGGAGTTTCGTCGTCGGATCTCGAAACATCTGAGTACTATTAAAACTAGAGGTGACACTCCCCTAGCAAGACACATTTTGGAAGTACATAATGGCGAAATAGAGGTGCTAAAATTTTGGGGTATATGTGTGAAAAAGCTAGGGGAAAGAAAGGGCGATTTGGATGTAGTTTTGTTGCAGGAAGAGGCAAGATGGATACACAGACTCAATACATTGAAACCTAAAGGCCTAAACGAAGGCTTTTCATTTTCGGCATTTATTTGATCTTGCTGATTCCCTATATAATAATTTTTGAAGAAACATGATATATGTGATTAAGTACGGTCAAGTGGATATAGCACAGTTGAATATATGACTATGGAAGCATCAGAGTTCATATGTGTTTTTTTTTTTTTTTTTTTTTTCCCTCCCTTCCATCTTCCTCGCGCCCCTCTCCTCTCCCCCCTTTTGCCTCTACGTTTTTCCTCATTGTCCCTGGGTCCTGTAATGATGACAGATATTCATCACGTGAGGCCACGTTTTCTATTTAACAAATTAGGGATGCATGTGTGGTGCTTTTGCAGGGGACTATTCATGTGTGTGCTCATGTGTGTGGAGATTTGTTGTTCCTGCTTGCGGCGCTGGTCTAGTGCGGGGCGGATGCAGCTGGATGCGGTGGCATTTGAGGATACTGGAGTTCTTACATGCTCCCATTGTGATGTGGTGGATTGAATGGCTAGCTGTGAGCCGTAGGAGAGAATCTTCAATGGGGAACTTGTGAGGTCAAACTGTGGGAGGGAGGGAGGGCTAGCCATAGGGCCTACTAAAATGAGTATGAATATTACATGTGAAAGAGAAGTAGTTTATGAATATAGTCTTGAGACAAACAATGCAGTGGAACATGTATTTGATGGGGTCTGCAGCTCTATTGGAATGAATATGCATATTATATACATAGGAGAAGAGCTTTATGGGAAGATAATATGACAGTGGTCTATTGTACAGTGGAGTTTATATTCTCAATGAATATGCATATTAGATATTGAAGAGAAGGGGCTTATGGGAATTGACAAAGATGGCAGTGTGCTGTGTAATGTGATACCTAGTCTGCTTAGTTCATTCTAGGTGAGGCACGCAGTTGCAATAATATGAGAGAAGTGAGATGGAAGCCCATCACAGTCAGGGCTGAGTTGTTTGTTGGTGCAGTGCATTGGCACGGGCAGTGCGGTAAGATGGGGCGCGGGCCTGTTGTGGAGATGGCGGATTTGACTGGGGGTTGTTGGCTCATGAGAGCATGGTGGCAGCTTCAGCAGGACATGTTATGAGTGTGCACGCGCGGAAGGGGGAGTGGGTTTTATGTGGATTCTCTGATAGCTAATTGGTGAGCACCTGTATGGGGTGTTTACCTAACATGATATAAAAGGAAGTGAGCTCAGACCACATGTGATCGGACCTCTAAGCCTTGATAAAGCCAGGTTAGCTGGCGAAACATGTCGGCGAGGTCAGGCATGACGTTTTTAAATTGTGATTTTCTCACCTCTGTCTACAAGTGTCACCTGCTGCAGACGGTGGCACAAGGGGGCCTTATTTGTTCTGTGTCTATGAGATTAGGGACTCGGCCCAAGTAGTTGGCTTGGGATCCCCTTTCTGAAGCTAGTACTTTGCTATAGATATAAGGCTCTCCTGTTAATAGGTGGGGTTCCACCAGACTTGATGATAGTAAGGGAGTTATTCCCTCTCTCAGAAGCAAAAAGGGTTAAATGATGAGGATATTGATCAGGTTTTTAAATAGTGTGTATAGAGGTTAAGAGTTAGATATAATAAAAGTTACGTTTTAGTGTTTAATAGATAGAGAACTGATAGAGTTTAAGTTTGCCTATGGCAAAATAGTAAATATAACGTTCCAGATGTCACCCCATTTTGGATTCAACATCCATCATAGATCTCATATAGGGATGTATTGTGCATTTTGGACACACAGGTGTTCTATAGTCTTTTTACCATTGGCCCATGTTTTTTTGGGTTTCAATTTCACAGCGTTCACCGTGTAGTAGAAATGACATAACTTTATTATGTGGGTCAGTACAATTACAAGAAAAAAAAAAATTCTATATAATTTATGTTTTATTACTTTTACAAAAATAAAAATACGTTTATAAAAAAATTGTGTTTTTATACCATTGGAGTCTGATGGCCATAACTTTTTTTTTTTCTGTATATGAAGCCAATTAATGGGATTGTTTTTGAGGGGTGAGTTGACGTTTTTATTGGTGCCATTATGGAGTGCATATGACGCTTTGATCACTTTTTATTAAGGTTTTTGTGAGGCGTTTTTAACAAAGTTACAGCAATCCTGGTAGTGTTTTAGTTTTTACAGCAGTCACTGTGCGGTATAAAGGACTTGCTACCTTTACTCAGCAGGTCGATACGATTACAGCGATACCCAATTTGTATATTTGTTATGTTTTACACAATAATAAACACTTTAATTCAAAAAGGAAAACACTTTTTTGCATCACCATAGTCTGAGAGACATAACTTTTTTTATTTTTCTGTGTATGGAGAGGTGTGTGGGCTTGTTTTTTTGCAGGATGAGTCAACATTTTATTGGTATCATTTTTGGGGAGGCAAGGCTTTTTGATCGCTTTTAAATCCGTTTTTTGGAAGGCAGGGTGAAGAAAATACTGCAAACGTAGTAGTGTTTTTTCATTTTATTTTTAACAGGGCTGACCGTGCGGTATACATGACAAGTTAGTTTTACTCCCTGGCTTGAGACGATTATGGCGATGCCCAATTTTTAAAGTTTTTTTTGTGTTGAAGCATTTTTTAAGTGTTATTATTGTATAAAACAATATTTATGCATCGCTGGCTTTTAAAAGCCATAACTTTTTTATTTCTCTGTATACAGAGCTGTGTCAGGGTCTTTTTTGGCAGGATGAACTGACGTTGTAATTGTTACCACTTTGGCCTTTCTAGAAGTTTTTCATCGCTTTTTATTCCATTTTATGTGCTGTGAGGTGAACAAAAATCACAATTGTGTGATTGTTTTTTTTTTTTTTATGGCATTCAGCGTGTGGGTTAATAACAGATTTATAGGATAGGTCGTTACTTTTTAACCTTTCTTCACTTTTCCCCATAGGGGATCTGTATCAGTGATCCTCAGATCACTGATACAATAGAGATCAATACAGAGCAGAACTGCTGTGTACTGGTCTCTATAGCAACCATCACTCGCCATGCCCGACAATTCAATGCGGGGCATGGTGACTCCACAGACAGCACAGATGCAGACACAGCAGCGGCGATGGACCAATAGCAGGCAGCGGTAGTATACCGCTGGTCCCATGACGCAATCGTGCGGGGCCCACTTGTGAGCGTGCATGATGTGCAGGACGTACTGGTACATCCATTTGCGAGAAGGCACTTTCGGTCTTTTAGAGACACACTAACATATAAAGATATAAATATTTTGTGCTGACAAATAACATGCAATGATATAGGGAATATTTTTTTTTTTACATACGTTCTCTTTCACAGTTATAGTTCTGGATTTAAGAAGCTATATTGGTTAAACAGCATCCTAATTAACGTGAGACTAGCATCTTCCAGACAACTAAATGCGGACTTATTGACTCAAGTTTACAAATCAACACTGTACATGGATTTACAATTTATTATGGAGCTTATTCAATCTATAATATTGTGAATGATTATTTTTCTTTAATTGAAAACCAAATAAATTGATAAAAAAAAAATGCTCTCTCTCCACTCTTCACTGCAGTAAGTGAATAGAGCATATCCTGTGTGGGGCATGAAACACCAGAAGTGTAGAGTAGTGAGCCCAAGGGCGCATCGGAGCAGCAGCAACTGGGGACCCCGGCCTTGCCCTTTTTAGACATAATTTTTTTGTGGCTGTAATGAAATGACAGGTGCAACCTATTAACTTAAATCATTAGAAAAGTATGTGGCGCCCCCTTCTGCCACCTGATTGACTTCTCCTGGAATGCAATTGCTCAGTGCCGTTTGGGTGCTATGGCAGCCGGGAACCTAATGAAGGTCCCCATAGTTTGTAACAAATATTTAGAAATTGGAGGAAAAAAAAAACACAACTTTTCCACATTTATTAAATAAAAATATAAACAATAAAAAAAAATTAATCTATGCGCACATGTGTTCAACTCCTATATAACACAATACATGTTACAATTCTGCATGGTGAACACTGGAGGAAAAAGAAAACCAACAAGGAAAATGGAGTCCGCTCACCCATAAATCAGTGAGATGTTCAGATAGAGCCCGATGAAGAGAGAGAGCCATCCCTCCCCTGGAAATGATGTAAATAGCAAATATAGCAGCTTCACATCTGATATCTTCTTTAAAACTTCATGTTTATTCTTCCATTAAAAATATGTATAACCAAGTGGCTGAAAGTCGCACAATGTATGGATAACCGAAATCGTGCAGCCTATCAATTTGCGGCGTAACATCAACGGCTGACGCGTTCCTTAAGCATAGCTATTTGTACTCGTTATACGAGTCTGCTTTAAATAGTATCTATAGTGGTCATGTGACTACCTCGTCACATGATCATACATATGACTCTAATCAGTAAAAACTAACATCTATTAAATAAAAACAAAACCAATATACTAAATGTCTTAATGCTGCTGCTATTTTAAAATGATTGAATTTATTAGTGTCCGACAAGTGTCTCCTTATTGTGATTTTTAAAGGCCCAGATGTACACCCCACATATTGTACATTACATTCCAAACGTGATTAAATATATCACGTCAGGTATTGCAATTTATATAGAATTTTATGAGGGAATCTTTTGTATCTATGGCGAATGGCAAACAATGTTGTGACAATATTTACAAGCCGTACAAACGTTGTGTCCGCATTTGTAATAGCCGATAACACTTAACCAATTCAATTCATTTCTAACTTGGCTTTCAAACATGCTTGGGGAGAGTATCTAATGTAGGTGCTTTTTTTCAGGACAAATTTGACGTTAGTACGTAACATTAGTTCTAAGCTGTCGGTGATGTATAACAGTGGGAGATGTTTTTTAATGATAGAACCTATCTTGTCATAATGAGGGCTAAATACAGTGGAAAATGTTAATGAATTGCTATGTGTTGCAGTTGAAGCCTTTTCAACCAATACACGTTCTCTATCGGACCTGCATATCTTTGACTAGCATTGTTAAGTATGCTACTTTTGTAACCATGTTGTTTCAATCTGTAAAAAACTTCCTGTTCACATTGTAAAAATTTGTTATCATCAGTGCAATTGCGTCTAGTCCTAAGTAATTCGCCATAAGGTATATGGTTGACCTTGTGCCTAGGATGGCGCGAGTCAGCTGCCAAGATGGTATTCCTAGCCATACTATTTCTGTAAGGCAGTGCTTTAATTTTTGTACCCAGTTTCCCCTCTAGTGTGACATCTAAATAGTTGATCACCTTTGGGCTAAATTCTTAAGTGAATTGCAAGTTCATGGTGTTATTGTTAATGTGTTCCACAAGTTTACAGGCATCTTCTTTGCTGTCCCCCCCACCAGGAGCAGATCGTCTATGTATCTGCCATACCACCTGATGTGGGGAGAGAACAAATTGCCGGTATCCAAGAGTTCTCTCTCCTCCCACACTGCCAAATAAATATTGGCGAGCGAGGGGGAGAAACAGGCCCCCATCGGAGCTCCCTTTCTTTGCAAGTAGTATTGGCCATCTTGGCAGCTGACTCGTGCCATCCTAGGACGTAGTCAATAATATACCTTAAGTCAAATTACTTAGGACTAGACGCAATTGTGCTATTGATAACACATTTTTACAATGTGAACAGGAAGTCTTTTACAGATTGATACAACATGGTTACAAAAGTAGCATACTTAACAATGCTAGTCAAAAGATACACAGGTTGGATAGAGAAAGTTTATTGGTTGAAAAGGCTTCAACTACAACACATAGCAATTCAGTAACTGTATTTAGCCTTTGATCTCCCATTGTTATACATCACCGACAGCTTAGAACTACTGTTACGTACTAACGTCAAATTTGTCCTCAAAGAAGGTACTCTTCTTTCACCAAGGTAGTTTAAAAGTCAAGTTAGAAAAGAACTGAATTGGTTAAGTGTTATCGGCTGTTACAAATGTGGACACAATGTTTGCACCGCTTGTAAATATTGTCACAACAATACTCATTTTGCATCTATGGCGAATGGCAAAGATTTCCCCATAAAATCCTATATAAATTGCAATACCAGACATGTGATATATTTAATCATATGTTCGGAATGCCATATACAATATGTGGGTTGTACAACTGGGCCTTTAAAAATCAGAATAAGGAAACACTTGTCAGACGCTAATTAATTCAATAATTTTAAAATATCAGAGGCATCAAGACATTTTGCGAATGTACATAAAGGTGATACCAGTTCATTTTCATTCACTGGTATAGAAAGGGTTACATGTGGAATAAGGGGTGGAGATCTCCACAGTAAGCTGATAAATAGAAAATCCAAATGGGTTTTTGTATTAGACATGAGAGTTCCGATGGGCTTGAATACCAAACATGATTTAACCTATCATTATTACAAATATTTAACATGTAAGATTTAAGCTTATCCCGCATTCTAGCATATTGGTTTGTTTTTACTTAATAGATGTTAGTTTTTACTAGAGTAATATGTACAATCATGTGACGAGGTAGTCACATGACCACTATAGAAACTATTTTAAGCAGACTCGTATAGAGTACAATTAGCTACGATTAAGGACAGCTATTGTCCAAAACACGTCAGCCGTGTCCCATTAAAATCAATGTAAAACTGCCAGTTACTTGTTTGTAACTGATTTTGCAACGGATTTACTATCGTAAATACGGCTGTAAATCCGTTGCGAAATAAGCCCTAAGGTGCATGAAATTTAGGGTATGTTCACACGGCGTAATTGCGTGGCGCATTTCGCTGCGTATTTGCGCTTCAATACGCCCGACATGCGCTCTGCAATTACGGTAATTCATAGCTCTCATAGAGAGCTATGAATTACTTCCGTCTCCCCGGCGTACAATATGCTCGTATTGTATGCCGGTCGAGAGAAGCGACATGTCCCTTCTTCGTGGGCACTTACGTGCCACTGATAATGAAAGGGAATGGGGTCGGCCGGGGGTCGCCCCTCCCTGTGCATGGAAGAACGCGCTGAACAGCACATACTTCTAAAACACAAGGTGTATTACGGTGCGTACAGTACGTGCCCCAATACGCCGTGTGAACATACCCTTTATACAAATTTCATCCACATGCAGTACAAAAACTTTTTACGTAAGGGTGAGTTCACATGTCATACCTGTGCACGCTTCAAGATGTTGGGTGGGGGTAGGGGCAGCCCCATTCACCTTTATTATCCCCGGGGAAGACGGAGGTTAATCATAGCTCTCACAGAGAGCTATGATTACTGTAGTTACAGGCCCGTGTGAACATACCTTAAATCATATTATTTATTAATATTTTGAAGCGCCATTAATTCCAGAGTGCTGTACATTCCAAGGAGGTTTACATACATAACAGAAGACCAAAAGTACAAACGGCGACACTGAATTGATTAACAATTGATACTGAAGGAGAAAGGACCCTGCCTGCAAAGGTTTACAGTGTGTTGCAAAAGTCTTCATACCCCTTGAATTGTTCCTCATTTTTAAATGTTAGGCTATGTCTCTATTGCACAGGATTACTATCATTGTTGTATAATACGGCGGCGCTTTTAGTTTTCCTGGCGTCTTCCCATACAATACAATTGTATGGGCGACAAAAAAAGAACTAAAAGCGACCGCGGTTTTTGTACAAAGTGTGACAAAAAACACGGTCCTGCACTGGAAAAAAATGGCCGCTTTCGGGCCATTTTTTTCCGATGCCGTGAAGACATAGCCTTATAGCCACAAACTAATGTATTTTATTAATATTTTATGTGATAGAACAACACAAAGTAGCAAGTATTTGTGAAGTGTAAAGAGAATGATCAATAGCAAATGCCTCCTGCCGGGTTGCTTTCTGAGATCGCAAGTACTGGAGGGGTAGGCAAAACACAGAAAGAAAAAGCGCAGATGAAATCCTTTGAAATGATACACTGATGGGATTAATCAGTCAGGTGCTCACCTTTTGCGGCTGTACAAATTACACGGTACAGCACGATACAACGCCTTATATTATCGGATCGTGTGTAGATGGAGAAAGCTGGTCCGGCCCGTCACCGCCGAGGATCCACGTGGGACGCCAAGGAAGATGAAGAATAAAGTTGTGCTAAGTCTTAGAATAAGAGTTAACTAATATGGGACGTTTTGCTGGAGCGCTATTAGAATAAGTATCGGGGTTACTACATAAGTTAAATAGAGCTAGTTTTATTACAAATCCATTACGCGTTTCGCGGGGGTACACTCCCGCTTCATCAGATGGATACAACCAACAAAATACAAGGTTTAAATACATGTGGCATCTCAAAACGAGGTTGATAGTAAACAAAGTGCCATTCATAAAAATACACCAAGTGCCATTCATAAAAATACAAACAAATTGTGATTCTTTCTCCATTAACAAAATATTTATCATATACAGCTTGTAAAATATGATATTATATTTATTTAAATCACTTTTATAAAAAAAAAAACTATATGTATTTAAAAACATTCTATAAAAAATAAAAAATGTTAATATAATGATTGTCTTTCCTAAGACTTTGGCTATTTATTTATTACACGCTCTCATATGTGTTTTATACAGTAAATAATATGTTTGATAAAAAATATATTTTATATAATGGTCTCTTGCATTTCATTTAGACCATGGGGTCTAAGAGTATTTAATTTATACATCCAATATATTCCACGTATACTAAGTCTTCTGTTTCTATCTGGTGTATCGGGATGTATATATTCAATTGGCTGAATTTTGAAGTTGGGTTCTTTACTATTATGGATCTCCACGAAATGTCTCGGGAGGCTATATACCATCCTACCATGTCTAATATCATATCTGTGATTAACTAATCTCCTGGATAATTTTGTGGTGGTCTTCCCCACGTATTGGATGCCGCAATTGCAGGTTATTAAGTAAATAACAAATGTAATGGCACAAGTTAAAACATCTTTGATTTTAAAAATTTCTCCCGTGGACGAGGATTTAAAATGATCACTAATTACCATCATATGGTAACATTTACAGATAGCATGCTGGCAAGCATAGGAACCCATTTTTTTCTTTTCCTCTGATTTTTTCTCTCTGATAGGGCTGTGTGTTTCCCTATGCTGTCTTAATTTAGATGGCGCAAGAATATTTTTAATAGTTTTAGCTCTTCTATACACCCACTGAGGGTGTTCAGGAAGGATTCCTTTTAACACTGGATCCCGTTGTAGAATATTCCAGTGTTTACCAATAACGTTTTGTATTTCTCTATATTGAGAGTTGTGTGTTGTAATGAAACATAAACCGAAATCTTTATTTTTTTCTTTTTCTGATTCTTTGAATTCCAAGAATTGATTTTGAATCTGAGCCGCTGCTCTTTTTCGTGCCCCTTCAAGAAGTCCAACAGGATAATTTTTTTGAGTAAATTTCTCTGTTAATAAATCTGCTTGTATATTGAATACTTTCTCATCTGTACAGTTCTTTTTAATCCTACGGTATTGTCCGTAGGGGATATTTCGTATCCATTTTTTGATGGTTGGATTTGAAGGAAAGATAATTATTGGAATCTGTTTTTTTGAATTGGGTTTTAGACGCTACTTTGCCATTATCTATATATAAGTGTAAATATAAAAAAACAAATTTCTCTTGGATGGCATGTGGCTGTAAAATTTATGCCCCAATTATTCTTATTTAGAGCCTCTACAAAATTACTAAAAGTAGTTGTTGAGCCCTCCCAAATAAATAGTAAATCATCAATGAAGCGTTTATAATATTTAATATGGTTAAAAAAGGATTTTCTCTTCCATTTATAAAACTTGCTTCGAAGGCGCCCATAACCAGGTTGGCCAGCGATGGGGCTACCCGAGTCCCCATCGCCGTGCAAAGAGAATGACATGCTTTTCCAAATGAAAAAACTGAAATGTGGAGTGTGTATGTATTAAGCCCCCTAAATCAATATTTTTTGTAGGAACACCTTTAGCTGCAATGACAGCTGCAAGTCTGTTGGGGGATGTCTCAAGCTGCTTTGCACATCTTGAGGCTGGAATTTGTTCTCATTCTTCTTTCCAAAACAGCTTTAGCCCAGTAAGATTGGTTGGTGAACGTTTGTGAAAGCAATTTTCAAGTGATGCCACAGATTATCAGTGGGATTTAGGTCTGGACTTTGACTGGGCCTCTTTAACGCATGAATATATGCTTTGATTCCATTGTAGGTTTGGCTGTATGTTTAGGGTCCAGCTGGAAGGTGAACCTACACCCCAGTCTCAAGTCTTTAGCAGTCTCTAACAGGTTTTTCTCCAGGATTGCCCTGTATTTAGCTCCACCTATCTGCCCAGTCACTGCTGAAGCAAAGCATCCACACACCACCATGCTTCACAATAGAGATGGGGTGTTCAAGGTGATGTGTAGTGTTGACTTTCCTCCACACAAAACATTTGGGCCAAAAAGTTCAATTTTGGTCTTATCTGACCAGAGCACCTTCTTCTACATACTTGCTGTGTCCCCTACATTGCTTTTTGAAAATTGCAAATGGAACTGCTTATGGCTTTGTCACGATACTGGTGTATACTGCTAGGTACAAACACAGGGAGGCAGGTGGATAGCGAGGTCCCAGGAAGGTAATGGGTTGCTGCTTGGTCAGAAGTGCAGAGGTTAAGCGGTGGAGTGACAGCAGGCAATAGGTTAGCGCAGGGTTAACAGCAATAAAGAGGAACAAGGCTGGACGGCAAGTTCCCAGGTGAGAGGACTGTAAAGCAGGAGCTAAGCACAATACTCAAGCAGTGAACTACAGGCTTGAGGAGTTTATATAGGACCCAGGAACAGGAAACAAGATGGCAACCAGCTGAGACACAATCCACCATCTTAACTTAGGGCAAACTTAAGGGCAAACACAGTTAGTAAGTTCCAACGTATAGCAGGAGATTCCTGACAGGCTTGTTTTCCAAAATGACTTTCTTTTTGCCACTCTACCATAAAGACCAGATTCTTGAAGTAAACGACTTATAGTGGTCCTGTTGACCGATTCTCCCACTTGAGCTGTGGCTCAATGCAGCTCCTCCAGAGTGACCCTGGGCCTCTTGGCGGCTTCTCTTATTAGTGCTCTCCTTGCCTGGGCTGTCAATTTAGGTACACTGTGGTTAGCAGTTGTGCCATACTCCTATTCACGGACGATGGATTGAACAGTGCTCCATGATGCTGTTTGTTCCCTTCACAAAATAGCTGCCGTTAAACAGAGAATAAATGACATACATATGTACTCTAAAGGCAATTCATCACACTTGATTTTATTGAAGGGTATAAGATTACAGGAGGCTGCATACAAATATCCAAACAACACTTCATTTTTTTTTAATTTGCAAATTTTTGGAAAAAGCATGTAATCACTTTCTTTACACCATATAAATACTTGCTACTTTGTGGTGCTCTATGACATAAAATATCAATAAAATACATTTAAGTTTGTGGCTGTATTTTTTAAAAGTGAGGAATAGTTCAAAGAGTATACATACTTTCGCAGCCCACTGTACAATCTACAAGGAAGGAGGACGTGGTGCAGATTTAATATATAAAATCTGCAGCAGGTCAATTTATGTTGTGAGCACTTTACAGAGGATGGCAAATGCAAAATTTATGATAAATCTGCAATTTACTTTCTCTTTTTTTTTATTTAACATTACCATATTCTCCGCTAGTCCACAGCTGCAAATGTGCAACAGATTTGGACCAAAATCGCCATCTTTTCACACAGTTTTGCTGCTGCAGAAAAACATAACACACCTTTAGTGCGAGCAGAAAAGGGCTATAAGGGCGCCTCTTGTTCTGAATGATCCAGCACTTCTGTGCATTTTATACACTGTTTTTTTTCTTTTTTCAGGCTCTGAAATATTTAAATTTTTTCAAGTTATTCTCTATACTGGTTTCTAGGTAAAAGAAAAAAAAATAAAAAGAAACCATAGCACACTCTGAGTATATAGGCAGGTAAAGGCAATTTACAATAGCTACTGTATCTACTAACCTATTTGTGTTGTGCGACAAAATCCGGAGGCACAACTTTCCATGGGCGTAATGCTTTGTAGACACAAGGGCTTTAGAAAGGGGTTATCCAGCAGCTACTTGTCGATCCCAATTACTCTGGCTTCGGCAATACGTTCAATTGAAATGATACAATGATCCTAGTCAAATTCTGGTCAGGAGCAATCTAACTGTCTGGTAAGGTAGGGCAAGTGAACACGCAGCAGACCCTGATTGAAAAAAAAAAAAAGACTTTATTGGGGAACAACGCGTTTCGCTTTGGCTGCTTGTTCACTTGTCCTACCTAACCAGCCAGTTAGGTTGTTCCTGACCAGAATCATTGTATCGTTTCTATCCTGGTTCCTTACACTTCATGGTTTATAAAGCGAGAACAAAGATATCAAGAGCAAGGATATTTTCTTTCAGACAATGGTCTCACCTCTTTCCTTAGGCACTTTCTCATCTCTAGGTCAATATTATTGCATTGTCCAAAATATTTCATAAATTTGTTCTGAAAAGATAAAAGAAACATTCTAATCCACTGATTCTACAGTGAGGTACTCATGGCGGAATACAGAAAGTGATGTCATATCATATGTTCAGCTTTTGTAACATGCGGCTTTCCTAGAACTACAAGTATATCTATGATACAAATGACAACCGAGCCCTGCTACAATTTTGAATAGACTTCAATATTATAAAAATATGGACCAGGAAAAACAGCCCTTAATCCTGTCCAGAGACAATTAAGCAAGTGCACTACATCTCCCGTGTGGCCCTTAAGAAATATTTATAGGGGTTTTTTGATCTCAGACGTTTATGGCTTAGTGAAAGGATATGCCATTCATGTCTGATAGTTGTAGGCCCTGTCTCTGGAACCCACACCTATCATGTGAACGGGCTTCTAAAAGTCTTTGTTAAAAGCAGAGAGTAGGTCGCGCAGCACTTCCAAAATTAGTGCCGGATGCTCTGTGTTAAGATAAAAGGTTCAACAATCAGACTGTATTTAAAAATGTATTAAAATAGTATGAAACAGGACTATGCGTTCCTTGCTGTACACCGGCACTTTCTCAGGTCTATCATGAAAAAAACATTCAAATATACTGCCTTAAACACTTCCAGACTTGGTCATTAACCCACATTTCTGACCAGGCTCATTTTCATTTGCACATGTGAGTTAGAATAACCAAGTATAAAAAGCGTTCTAGCAAATTCTTTTGCATTTTTTCCTACATAATATAAGTATTTATTTTTATGTAATTTTTACATCAGATTTTTTTATAATAATATTAGTGAAAATTGTAACAAAAAAGTCTGTTTTTCAAATTTTTACGGATTAAAAAAAAAAAAAAAAAAGTCGGGGGACTTTCCTGTAAATGGGGCTGAAATATTAGCCCCAGGAGAAATGCAGCCTCAGTACTAACTGCAGAGCTGATCTGGGTCTGATAAGCGGCATCTCCAACTACTGAGCACCGGCAGTCACGTGACCACCAGGGCTGTGAGGCAGAAATTCTTGCACATCAGTATACACAGTACAGTGATCGAGAAGGCAGGGATGGTAAGAAACCATCCGTGGCTTCTCAGCGAAGAACCCAGTTGCAACTGACAGCTGGCTCTCCACTCTTGCAACTTCTCAATTCGTGTACAGCTGCCAACTCTGCGTGAACATTTTAGAACCTCTGTGTACAGTAAGATGTCGATTGTCCAGACATATATAGACAATAGTGGGCATCTGGTTAAATAGCAAATCAATTTAAAATTAAAAAGATAATGTACAGATACAATTGAAAACACACAAAAAGAAAAGTTTGTTACATAAAATACTAATAAAAATCAGTACTACATTTTTTTTTTTACACTCAGCATTTTATTGTGGAGTCTCGGTGTATGATAACTACTTGTTGTATTTACAGTGAGATGAGAGTTGTGCCTCCTAGTCTTATAGGTTAGCATATATCTGTGCGAGTATCTATTATATCCATCTACTCCTGAAAGAATTATATTAGAGAGCAGCACTGTGCTCATTTTTTATCATTTTAATCTCCTTGGACATTAATCTAAATGGAGAGTAAGAATGCAAGTGTGGTCACTTCTCTATTATAACAGGAAGTTTGCTATATTCGAGATATATACCCTGTTTCCCCCAAAAATAAGACACCCCCGAAAATAAGACATGATGCATTTTTTTTTTTATGTAATTCAGAATTTGGCTGCTTATGCTGATGTTTGTGATGAAATCACTACAGTAGATTAATACATGTTGATGTTTTGTTCAAAAATAAATGTGAATTATTGTTCATAGAAAAAGAAAACATCTCCTAAAAATAAGTCTTAGCTCGTCTTTAGGAGCAAAAATTAATATAAGACACTGTCTTATTTTCGGGGAAACAGAGGTATCAATATGCCACAAATAGTTAAGATGGGAAAACTGCTTTGAAAGGGGTTATCATGCTTAAAAAAAAAATAAACAAAAGCCATCCCAACCAGTGTCTCTCTTAGGGTATGTTCACACGGCTGATTGTGTTCCCTCTCCCAAAACAGCATAAAAAAAGCCTCCAAAATGCCCGCAGTTCATTTTAATTGATTCCTATGTAAAACAGCGTTGCAGTTCACACGCAACAAGGTTTTTACACGAGTTGTAAGCTGTTTTGGGCGCTGAAAAAAGTGCCATGTCAATTCTTGAAGCGTTTTCACCGCTGAAAATCAATGGAGAGCTTCAAAACCTCATTGCATTTTAGATGTGTTTTTAAGCAGGTTTGTGACGTGTTTTTGGCACGCTTTTCACCCTGGCTATTAATTTGTATGGGTAAAAAACAGTGTTGGAAACCTTGTCCAAAACAGTGCTGCAAAACATCGTCAGAAAAGGCACTTTTGAGGCGCATTTCAGATGAGTTATAGACGCTGAAAATTCAGTGTCCAAATCAGCCGTGTGAACATACCCTTAGTGGTGTAATATTACAACTCCTGGCATGCTATAATAGCTTCTGCACTAGCTAAAGATGGTTTATTTACAGCAACTAATCGAATGAGTTTACCCAACCTAAATATGGGTTAATTTAACAGGGCTTTTAATCAGAGGTCTTACTTCACGTACATAGAGAATTATAGCAGCAGGATCCGTATTCACCCATGGGCAACATGTTGGTACTAATATAGGGTTAAATTTTGAAAGTTGGTGAATAGCACAACCTCCTTCAAATACCTTGGGGTCCAAATCTCCGCGCGTCTAGAAAAAACCTTCGAACTTAATTTTCCTCCAATGCTAAGCACTCTCAATCGAGACCTGCTGCGGTGGGATTGGAGGGATTTTAGCTGGATCGGACGTATCAATATCATTAAAATGAATGTCCTCCCTCGCCTCTTGTATCTATTTCAAGCCATTCGGGTCCTGCTCCCTAAGTCCTTCCTTGCAGCACTACGCAAGCTGATTACAGGTTTTGTATGGGCCCAGAAACATCCTAGATTATCATACTCTTTACTCACCAGGCCCAAAGCAGAGGGAGGCCTAGCCTTGCCGGACTTGCAGACATATTACCTAGCAGCAGCCATGACTCGGGTCTTGGACTCTTTTCACAACGTCTCTTCGAAACTTTGGATTCAACTTGAATCTTTAATGTACGGTGCTCCAGTAGCAGCGCTCCCCTGGTTGTCGACACTTCACATGCCAAAGAAGCTGCTGTACCAAACCCCCTTCGTGACCCGAACCTCACTGTCTTTTCCCTCCAAGATGACCTTGTTTCAGCCAGTGGGACCCCTCACGCCTATTGTGGGCAACCCAGATGTGCCAAGTTCGTTATCTAGGGCCCTAGCCTTGCTGCTAGGTAGGGATTCATCTTCTGCACTATTCTGTAGAGTGCTTGTAAGGGACTCCCTTAGATCTTATCAAGAAATAGCTGGAGACCTCATGGTGTCGACTTTCCCTAGACTATATTATTATCAGCTGCGGAGTTTATACAGTGGCTATAAATCCACACTGAATCTACACAGACCGCTCACACCTTTTGAGGAGTGGTGTCTGCGAGGCCCCGCTGGAAGGCGTACTCTTTCAAGAGTCTATGGCCTACTGCAACCGCCTACTAAGCATGGGCATCCTTTCCAGAGAAGCTGGGAGAGGGAGGACTGGGAAAAAGCCTTTATTTTAACTCATAAATCATCTATATCTGTCAAAGCTCAGGAGTTAAATTATAAAATTATTACGCGCTGGTACAGAGTTCCGGCTTTATTACACTCCTTATACCCTGGAGCTTCTAATACTTGCTGGCGCTGTCAGTCAGCCGTCGGCTCAATGTCCCATATCTGGTGAAGCTGTTCAAAGGTCCAACCCTTCTGGCTGAAAGTCCTGGATCTCATCCAATTAATTACAGGGATCACCATACCAAATGACCCGGCTGCCTTGCTTCTCTTCGGCGTTCCCCTCCCGGCTTCTACCCTCAGAACTCACCTACTCTCATTTCTGGTCCTGGCCGCAAAGGCAGTGATTCCGCGGTTGTGGTTGTCAACCTCAGAGCCAACTATTTCCTCATGGTTGAAGGAGGTTAATGCTTTGAAGCTGATCCTTAACTTTTTATGTCTATGTGACTGGGAATTTGTCTTTTTCACATTCTCGCTGAGAAACATAGGTGATTTATTCTCACCGTGATTGAGGCGATTCTTGGCATTTCAGTAGGGCACATTTATATGTTGGTGGTTACATGTTAGGCGACTGTACTATGCAAACTGTGTGTCTTCATATTTCCGTTGTCCGTTTACATTTGCAGCTAGATTTTATGGACTGCTTTCTGTGCTATACATCTATCGACGAAGATATATTTGTTATTCTCAATTTATGTACACCGTTTGCTTATGTATCTGTTTGATCATTTCCTGTTCAGCTTCAATAAATCTCTTTTGAATAAGGAAGAAAGTTGGTGAATAAAGACCCATATTATTTCACAAGGACTGCAGATATGTTGTAGTTCTCCAAATATGTCAAGTTAAACTTCTGATCAAAAGACCTTGTGACTTGCACCAGTATTTTAGGTTGTGCATACATAGAGAATTACGTCAGTATTTTAATTTTTGTAGTGAAGATCTTTATACAGAAATTTGCAACACTTAACCCTACAGCAGGATCAACACGATGAATACAGATGAATAAGTTGTCACTACAAGGACTGTAAAGTGTAAGACGTACAGGACTGTTGTAGGTCATTGGAGGTCCCTGTGGGGCTCCATCTTAGACCATGTTCTACATTTAAAGGTGCACTTACATCAAGGTGACATTGCTTTAGCAAGTTAATGATGACGTTGCATTCTTCAGTGTGCAGGTGCGGCGACAGGTCTGGATGCATCTTATATTAAGGAGCGAACTGTATGGTTGAAGCACAGAAGAAAGTAAAATGCAATCAAACTGACATAAAAACGGCCATAGACATAATGATAATTATTAGTGATCCAGAAGTAGCCAATGATCACTGGTGAAAATCATCATGTCAACTTACATTTATTCATGACACTCCAGGTACCATTAACGTTGCATTAAAGGAATTTTACTAGAATTTGTGTTTTCCAATCATCACCATTTTTGAGACCTCTACTTGCTGTTAGTAAGTGGCAGTATTCTTGATTATTCAGAGATGCTTCTCACAAAAAACAATTAAAGGGGTTGTCTCACTACAAAGATTAGCTTTCAACATGTAGGGAACACTAAATGAAGATGTTTTCCAAATATATTGTGGTGTTAATTTTTTTTTTTTGTTAAGGAGCTACAAGTGATTTTATCACCTTCTGTGCTCTCTCTGGTTCCCCAAGTGACCGACCTGTGTACTTCTCCCCCCCTGCTGTTTGTGTGAGGTCATCACACAGGTCGGCTGGCCAGCACAGAATTTCAGTCAGTGAGAGCTTGTTTGTTATCTGATTGTTCAGACAAAAGACTGTAATTACTGCTGTTTACTTAAATCTCATGCTGTCAGGAAAAAAGGAAGCTTCTGTGTTAATCTAATTAGCAGAGGTCTGAATACACGGAGCTCATATGCTAATACAGACAGCATAACCAGTAAGTGACAGAGCAAATCAGCCATATTTCATTGCATCCTATGAAAACTTTGAGATAGACAAAAACCCTTTAACTGGGTAATCCAGGGTTAGGGTACGTTTACATTTGCGTCAAGGGTTTTGTTCGAACACAAAAGGATCAAATTCACAACGAACACCAAAACTGGCCAGTGGACCATATTGATACCAATGGGTCTGTTGAATCTCTGCCATGGTAGCTTGGTGCGCTATTTTTTTGGTCATTCCCGGCAGAACATGCAATGGAATTTCCTAACAGAATCTCAAACACTTATGTAAGCCTAGTCTTAGTATTAACCCCTTACAGCCAGTTGTGACCTCACTGACAGAGTTTTTTTTTTTTTTCTTCCATTTTTTAAATCTAAAACATGTCACTCTATGTGTAAATAACTTTTTGATAATTTTACCTTTCCATGCGATTTTTAGCTAAACAATGTGCTTTAAAATAGTAATATATTTTGGTCCATACAATCCTTGCTTTTTGTGAAAAGTCTCAAAATATCATGAACCTTTTGAAAAATTTGCCATTTTCAAAGTTCAAAAATTTCTGTGTGAAAGACAGTTAATCCACACAAAATACTTTATTATTACCATATGTCTACTGTAGGTTAGCTGAATGAATATATAACCGGACTTCTATCTATGACCGCATGCATAGGAGTGTGTCATGGGTGCCTTCACTCACCCAGCAATATATCCAAGTTATAGCAACATACACTCCAATATATAAGGTAATCAAATCTTCTGCAAATATTTGCCAGCATATTCATACATGCTAACACATTATAATCTGTGTCAGATTGACACAGGCAGCGATCAGGGTAGCCCATATGTCCTGCCCTGAACACTGGCATGGTTTACACAGACAGCCATGGGAACTACTCAAGGTCCCCAGACTGAACTGTGAGCCAGCCACTCCCCGACTCTTTTCGGGGCACCGGGAGTCCCAATCACCTGACAGAGCAGGAGAAAGCCCTTTGATTACACTGCGGTGACGAACCACGGCAATCAAATGGTTAAGTGCCAGGAAGCGGAGGTTTCTTCCCGGCTCTTGCAGAGGCTGCGCTGGGAACAGGGCTGTGAAGTACAGCTCTGATCTCAGCGCTGCTGCGGTGCCGGGAGCTGCGAATCCCAATGTCTGCAGCGATGCCAAAAGACATTGCCGCAGACGAACGATCTGCAACGCCCGACGCCAAAAAACGGTGGGCGATCACTAAGGGGTTAAGCAGAAAGATGAGACAGAAGAAAGTGCAAGCGATACTGACAGGCATGATGAGATGCTGCTGGAGGTAGTAATACTGGAGAAGTTCCACTCCTCAGTCTATTGCTACCTGGATAGCAGGGGTCCATACAGTTTAGTCCATACAGTGATTCAATGGAAACAATTTCTATGAACAGGAATAAGGACTGTACCATTTTCTTTTTTTTTTTTAATTGGGGCCCACTGCAACCGTATAAAAGCAGAATTTTTAATGAATGTACATTAGGCAGGTAGTAGTAAAATAATCATCTTTGTACATTCTAATGTATTGTATTACAATTAGAGATGGGCGAATTTCTCAAAAATTAGGTTCGGTCACTTCGCCGAATTTTCCGACAAAATTCTTTCGGTTCCGAATTAACTTCTGCACGAATCACGTTAAAAAACAGCTATTTCCCAGCTGCCCAGAGGCTGCAGGGTGCTGTAGAACGTTGTGCCATGCTTAAATATGCAGACGGGAGCTTGGTTTGGTCTTCATACAATGTTGTGTTTTAGTTGACACCACATGACTGCCGCCGCTCATAGAATCGCTTCATATAAAATGCCCTGGGCACTGTATGGGCCAAAAACTGACCAAAAAAACTAAGCAGGAACGTAGCCTATAAGTCATGGCAGCAAAAAGCTGGAAAAAAACAACTGAGAGCTCAGGTGGCAACATTAGTGACAGAGTGTGGAGGTGACGGCGGCAGCCACAGCAGCATGAGGTTCCCCCCAGAACAGTGGCACAATGACCATTCTGGAAGTGCAAAACAGTACCAGGCCGAGAGTGGCAACAATGACACAGTTGAGGAGGTCACTTGTGGCAGCAGCAAGAGGTCAGGCAGTGGCACAATGACAAATTCCCCTGGAGCTGGCAAAAAAGGATTAGGCCAAAGAGTGGTACAATGACACAGTGTGGAGGGCACGGCAGGAGCAACAGCATCATCATAAGGTCATACAGTGGCACAATGACACAGTGTGGAGGCACGGCAGCAACCACATCAGCACATGAGGTCAGACAGTGGCATCAATGACAAATACTGGAGGTGGCAAAACAGGAGATAGGCCACCGTGAGATGTAGGGCAACTGCAGCATCCACTGGCAGCAGCAAGGAGGTCAGAACAGTGGCACAATGACACAGTGTGGAGGCACGTACAGAAAGAGAAAATAAAAGGTAAAGAAGAAAGAAAGTCACAGCAGCAGCATCAGGTCATAGAGTTGCACAATGACATTTCCTGCAGGGTTGGCAAATAGTATTAGGCCACAGAGGTCACAATGACTGATAGCGGAGGTCCACGGCGGCAGCAGCATGAGGTCAGGCAGTAGGGCACAATGACAGAGGAGAGTGGAGGTAATGACAGAGCAGCAGCATGAGTCAGAGAGTTGGCCCAATGACATTCTGAGGTGGCAAAACAGTAACCAGGCCGCAGAGTGCCCACAATGACACAGTGTGGAGGGCAACGGCAGTCACCACATCAGCAGCATGAGGTCAACCAGTGGCACAATGACAAATTCTGGAGGTGGAAAACAGTAGAATGCCCACAGTGTGGAGGGCACGGCGCAGCAGCCAGGCAGCAGCATGAGTCAGACAGTGGCACAATGACACAGTGTGGAGGGCACGACAGAGTCACAAGCAGCAGCGTGAGGTCAGAGAGTGGCACACTGACATTCTGCAGGTGTCAAAATAGTAATTAGGCCACAGAGCGCCCAATGACTAAGAGCGGAGGTCACGGCGCAGCAGCATGAGGTCAGGCAGTGGCATCAATGACAGAGAGTGGAGGTGAGGACAGAAGCAACTGCATGGGGTCAGAGAGTGGCACAATGCAATCTGGGAAGGTTGGCAAAACAGGTAACCAGGCCGCAGAGTCTGCACAAATGACACAGTGTGGATGTCACGGCCCCAAAAAAACCAGCAACAGCAGCAGCAGCAATGAAGCACATAGAGTGGCACAATGACAGAGTGTATGAGGTGGAGGCAATACACCAGTCCCCTGGTAAATGACGGCTGGTAAGGCAGATGGAGAAACTACAGCAGATTGTGCATCAGGCGGGGGGTGGCGGCATCAGAATATGGCTGAGGCAGGTAGTTTTGAACCCCAGACGGACGCCTAAGGCATTGGTGTGTTGAAATCCTGGGCCATCCACCC
>JAODAL010015660.1:0-83092 GCA_025379985.1 Phyllomedusa bahiana | reverse complement strand
CTCCCGTCACCTTGGAAAAAACCCGAAAGCTAAAGGGATGCCCCATTTTCTTTTCCAATTTATAAATTTCTGTACCCCTTTTTTGGAAAAAAGAATTTACGGCTTGAAAACCTCCATCCCCCGGCTCGGCACAAGCCATTATTTCTCTGAAGGTGCAGAGTCCACACCATTTGGAAAGGGAGGGATTTGCAATACCAACAACTTGGACAGGAGCAGGTCAGCTGCTGCACCTTAGGTTTGGTGGAGGGCATACTGTTGTCTCTTTGCAATCGCCTCGCTGAACGACTGCGGCACCATGAGTAGCGAGGAGCAGGAGCTTCTGGACCGGGAGATGATGTCAAAGAGAAACAGCTACCTTCTGCAGAGGGGGTTGGAGCCTTGACGGGCTGCAATGGCATGCGTGCCACTGGGCGCTGCTGCTGTGCTGTTGCTGCGGCGGCGGCATGGACCCCCACATCTGAGCCACTTTCTCCCGGGCCACCGATGGTGACGCTGCATGGGTTGCCGCAGGGCCGTTGTGCCACCGTTCGCTCCCGGGCCACGCTTCACTTTCTGCCCACAGATTCTACATATACCCATATTCGGCTCCTCCGGTGCCTTAGCAAAGAACTGCCACACCGCCGAGTATCGGATTTTAACCGCCAACGCTCCCGCACTGAGTGACTACTGCCCCCGCTGCCTCGCTGAGCCCCTGTGCCGCTACTTCTTGGACCTGCGAAGCGGTTTTTTTACCCCGTGGCCGCTTGGCTCCCGACCTCACACTGCTGCTATCCTGTTTGACTCAGGGCCACACGACCCCCCTTGCTGGCTGCGCTGCTGCCTGACGCGCAAGCTGACGCCCTTTTTCTCCTGACAGGATAAGCCCTTGCCTCCCCCGGCTCCCAAGTGCGGTCGGCTACATCATCACTATTTGTGTTTCATCGTCACTGCTGTCCTCAACACCGGTCTTGGTATCCGAGGCTACCTCTCACAAAAATGCCTCCCATGCCACTCTCCACATCTATACTTTGCCGCCTACTGCAAGAAGCAGGGAAAATTGGCCCCATTTCTTCGCTGCCAAGTAGCTCTGACTGCCCTCCTCAAATTGTTCATCCTCGCTATATAGTGGCGCTGAGCCCAGCCACATAGTAGATCTCTGGCTGAGGGAACCGGGTGGGACAAGGCGGGCTGAGGACAGGTGAGGGCCGCTGACCCGCTCCCGGCCATGCCAACTAGGGTTTGTCTGGGTTCCCACCGACTCTTGGCTGGGGTTTTTCAGATGTCATCTGGAGGAAGAGGATGACCTAGTCAACCAATCAAGAACCCTTGGGTTGCTGAACAACACATGGGCCGCTAGATGACAGCGCAGTTTTTGGCCCTCACCGAGTGAACCCCCCTTGCTGTGCTGCGACCTGGGCCTGGTCCAGGAATATGTGTGCCACTGCCACTCGCAGGTGCAGAGCCTGCCACCTCTCTGTCTCACATACTGTTTGTTCTAAAATGTACAGACACTGTTTGATGATGATATCTGTATATGATAAATATCACCCTGTTTTTTTACTCCAAATGAACCCAGTAACAAGCTTGGGTAACCCCTTTGGGTATAAATTGCGCTCCACAAAAGGCCAGGAAAAATTTACTTGTATGTGTCGGGTTTTAAAAACACTGTGTGTTTTACTAAATGTAAAACAGCACAAACAGGCTTAATTAAACCTTCGCAAATGAATAGTAATCCGCTATTTTTCTTAAAAAGTCTAGTAGCGACGTTTCGAGACAAAGTTTGCCTCTTTCTCAACATTGTCTCAAAATTTTTCGTACAAAACTGCCCCTCCCCCGGGGTCTCCTGGCTACCTTGGGGAAAAACCCCGTCGGGTTTGAAGCCCGGGGGGTTTTGGGGGACACTGCTTTTTGAAGGGGCGGGCCCCGGCAACTTTGACTTAAGTACCCTTTTAAATTTACAGGGCAAAATTTGCTTTAACGTCAAAAGATTTGGGGCGTATGTATGTTTTTAAAGGTAAAAGGGAATTTAAAAGTGTATTTTTTTTAAGAAATAGCTGGATTTACTTTTCACTGCTTTTGGGGTTATAGGGGGGAAGAGGGGACCCCCATTTTCCGGGTATAAAAGAAAAGGATACTGAGTCAACTAAGTGGCTAGCTTTTTATTACACAGTTAATTAACCCCTTTGGGCCCGAAAATTTGGTACAGGAAAAATGTTTTATATTTTAGCGTTGAAAAAAACGGTTTTTTTTTGTCCCGGGATACCCAAAACAACGCCCTTTTTTAAAAACCCCGGATTTTTAAAAATTTCGCCAAAGAATTTGAGGCACAAATCCCATAGCTTTGTAGCGTGTTACAATTGCGGGGTTTTTTTTACGCCCACCCAACAAGAGATACGGGTGTAATTAACCTTTCTTGTGGGGGGGAAATTTGGCTACGGAAAAAAATTTTTATATTTTTCCGTTAAAAAAAGGTTTTTGGGGTAGGACACCCGCCCAAAAAAAGCTTAATTAAAACCCCCCTGGATGTAAATTGCCCCCCCAAAAATTGGAAACCGGGACAAACTAAATAAACTTTGTTTGCGTTTTAAAAATTTGCGTTTTTTTCCGAAAGCCCAACACAACAAAGATACAGTTGTAATTTAACCCTTTTTCTTGGAATTTGGCTACAGGAAAAATTTAAAATATTTTGGCGTTGAAAAAAAAACGGTTTTTTTCGGGGGTTTAGCAAAACCCGCCCAAAAAAACGGTTAATTAACCCCTTGGGTGTAAAATTTCGCAATTGAATTGAGCAGGCCCCAAAAAAGAAATGGTATTTGTAAATTTTAAAAACGCTGTTTTTTAAATGAAAACAACAGGAAATGGCCTTAGAAACCCACTTGGATATTGAATTTTAAATGCCTTTCAGGGGGGACGCACCTGGAATTCAGATTCCCCAAAACCCCAAAAAAAATTTGAAATAGGCATTAAAAAACTTTTCGAGAAAAAGCTGGGGACACCCCCCAGAAAAAACGTATATAAAAATCAATTTTTTCAGTAAGAGCTATCACCGCGGCACACCCTTCCCTGATCCGTACAGTGAGAGCGGTGTTTGGGGGCTCCCCCGCGTTTTGGCCCGGGGGCTTATTAGTGCGGTGACGTACGAAAACCGCCGGTCCTTTTGATTGGCTTACCCCTTCAAAATGTTAAAGCAGGGGAAACCCTTTTTCCCCCCAGTGTGCTTTGCCCCATTTTAGCGGGAAAAATGTGCAGCCCCTTTTAAAACAATCAAAAAAACACTTCGTTCCCCCAACCCAAGAAAAACCAAAATTGGGCTTTGTTCCCCAACCCAAAATTTTCCTGAAATTTTTAAACCAAAATTTCCCCCTTTGGGTTTGAATCCAAATTTGCCTATCTTAGTTACATTTCAGGTTTGAAAAAAAGGAACACATTTGATGTTTTTTTACACCCTGGGTTAAAAACACTGTTTTTTATGGTCATTTTATTATATATACTTATGTATACATAGTCATTTAAAATAACAGAAAATTTTTTTTAACCTATCAACATTTTTTTTCTCACTTGGGATTACCCTTTAAATTAAGTTTAAAATTTCTAAAACCCTTTTTAAATTGTTTTTGGAGTTACCCAACGTTTGGAAAAAAATTACTCCCAAAATTACATTTTTTTTCTTCAGTTATTACACTGTTAAAGGTGTTTTTTTAATTTTAGGGGCTTTGAAAGGGACCAAAATTAAATGTGCGACTTTTTGTATTTCTCTTTTGACCAAAATTTTTCTTAAAAAAGACATCTGTGTTTCTTATAATGCACCCTCCCCCATTTTATGTTAGCTATTCCAAAATTTATTTTGGGCCAAACAGAGGTTTTTTTTTTGCTTAGATTCTATTTGAATTGATATTTTACAATGATTTTAATGGGAAGCACATAACAAAAATACATAATAATCTGACATTTGTAACAGATGTGTCAAAACTTTAAATTTAGAGATGCACTATTTATTTCAAGCTTGGAAATTGGGTTTATGCTGATTTGTTTTTTAACTGTTATGGAGTGTAATATAATGTTTGCTAGAGAACAATAATGAGTTTATTTCTTTTTATAAGAAAATGTTACATCTTATACCTGCAAATTAAGATGTTAACTTATGACAAAATAGTAAAAAGTTGTATTTACATAGCTATATGTATTGTGAGACAGTGACAGGAGAGTCATTGAGGGCAGGTACGTTTCTCCCAGAATCCTGTCCTATGAGGCTTAGGTTCCAGGGAATGCCCTAATTGCTTTGGGAAAGAAAGGGTTCTGCCTGGGCTGGGTGCTAATTAGAGCACCTGCAGCCTTTATAAAGTGGGCAAAAGCACTCAGTCATGGCCCGTGTATGGGTCTAGTGGAATTCTACTGCTAGAGCTGAAAACTCGGCGGTGTGAGTAAGGCCATGTTCACACGGCTTAAAATGGGCCGTATTTCGGTCCGTAATTACGCGCCGGAGTGCGCCAATTACGGGCCGAAAACGGCCCATTCATTACGGTATTTCACAGTTCTCATGGAGAACTATGGATTACGTCTCCTCTCCCCCGCCCGGCAAGCCCCGGGCGGGGAGATAATTCACATGTCACTTTCTAGCGGCGTATACGCGCTGCTAGCAGTGATTGTCCTCCCCCGCCCCGCCCCCGGCCACACGGCGTAATTGCGGGGCGAAATTACGCCCCGCAGTTAAGCCGTGTTAACCTAGCCTAACACGGCATATTTGTGTCTGATGTGTGTACAGGGTCACTCATTGGGCCTGTGGTATAGTGAGGACCATTCTGCTGTTTAGTTAGTCTTTACAGACAGTCTGTCTGTTAAATCCCGGGTGCCCTACCTTAATCTGATGTTGAGAATGAACACCGAACTGGAGAGTGAGATACTAACTCGCTTAGGTGTGAACACAAATGTGTGGTTGTGACATGTGATGTATGACCTGATCCACTTGGTGAAGAAGTGGCTACAACCTGAGGGGTCTGATTCTGTACCTCGCTACACCTCGACCGCCACCACAAGCAAGTCGCGTCAGGGGTAGTAGCAATCTGGGGGTCTCTTGCTGCAGCCAGCCCAACCTGCCTTGTTGCAGGCTATGATGAATACTAGGGGCCCCGTAGACTCCCCTCCCTGACGTGGCTTAAACCACCGCTTGCGGTGGTCCAGTGGATCCACTGCCCACAGCCATTACAAGGGTTCTGTAGGATGCAATGCACTATGATACATAGAAGCTATAGAAGCCAGACTGTTTCAACACTTTAAGAAAACCATATCCCATATCTTTGTTTTTTAAATCACAAAGTGAATGTATTTAAAAATGCCCCCAGAAAGCTCCATAGCCTTCATATCATAAAATGTGGCAGCTGTCACTGGAAATAACTCACCATGCACAATTTCATACAACTCTCACTGAACTCAATAGCAGCTGTGTAAATCTACTGTATATAAGTATGTCATGACTTTAGGCACAAAAGATCTTCTGGTTAAATCAATAGATTCAGGAAACTTGTGCATTTATATTGTCAGAATAAAAAAATTGTAAGAAGAAAACAAACAAACAAAATGGAAATTAAGGTCTTTATGGACTATGAACTATTATGGATCCTAATGGAAAATCCTAGCACCAAAATACCTCATGATCATTAGCCAAAACTAGCCTTTTGAGACACTTCAGTGTATGGCAGTGCTGCGTTATCCAGTTTTAAGTAAAAGTTAAAAAGATCCATTATTACAGGTCATCAGTATCCAATGTATATAAGAGAATAGTAGGCACATCCACTTGCTCATACTTAGCCAAAGAAAACATGTTCTTCTAGAACATGTACATTAATTACTTGGACTATCTAACGATTGCAGATGTCTTCACAACTTAGACTAAAGTTCCGGGCAAATAAACAGTCTTGTGCCTTTTCACAATGGGTAATTATCTTTATGCATAGTGATTCAAAAAGGATGGGGCAGAATTATAGCCTCAGTATTCATAATATCTTTATGCATAGTGATTCAAAAAGGATGGGGCAGAATTACAGCCTCAGTATCCATAATATCTTTATGCATAGTGATTCAAAAAGGATGGGGCAGAATTACAGCCTCAGTATTCATAACCAAGAGAATATAACACACATTTCTCAGCATGAAAAGACAAATTATCTATTCAAGTTTTATCTTTATACTACAATTGTTCAAAGTGATTTCCACTGGTGAGATGGCAGCTATCTGTAACGATTCTAATCAGGATGGCTAGAAACGTGCGGGTTGGGCGGATCCTCTGGGCCCACCGCGGGCACAGATGGCAGATGCAGGTGGTGGGTAGCCGAAGCGCAGGTCTGGGTTGGAGATAGAGCACCGCAGGTTTAGCCGATAAACGTACACACAGTCCAGGTGTAGCTGGGAACATATGCGCAGTCCAGGTAGGTAGCAGGTATAGGCCAAGCAGCAGGAATAGGCTAGCAGGTACAGCGGCAGATGTACAGCAGGTATAGGCAGGCTACTGCAGCGGCAGATATACAGTAGGAACTGCTAAACATGTAGAACCTACAAGAGAACCGCAGCAATGCAGCAGCCGAGGGGTCAAGCTCTTCTGCTGAAGACAACAACGAACTGACACAGATTAAAGGTAGGAGGTTCCTTATGTATCCAGAGGTTACAGGTCACTGGGCAGGGCCAAGGTACTCTGACTCTTTAAATGCGGTGCAGTGCCGCGTGCGTGCCCCTAGAGGGAGCACGTGTGCGCACAGGATGCCAGGGAGAGAAGATTATTTGCAGACCAGAGGCTCCTCTTGCAGATGCGAATCTTCCACCAGCACAGCAGAATGAATGGTCAGAGAAATGGGAGGGCAGGGCTGCTCCAGATGGGTAGGCTTGAGGCAGCGAGAGTGGCACTGCTTGCCCCATTGGACAACCTCGCCCGTTTTCCAGTCCAGGGATGGGCTGTGAAGCTGGAACCACGGCAGCCTGAGCAGAACTGGAGCAGATGAACTTGGCAGGACGCAGAAGGAGATGTCCTCTTGGTGGGAACTTCCTATCTTCAGGGATACAGGCAGGGTACGGTACAGGACTGGCTCCTTCAGGATCTCCCCGTTGATTGAAGAGAAACGTAGCGGCTTTTCTAGTCGGGAGACAGGCAGGAAAAAGTTCTCCAGTAGAGACGGATGGATAAAATTTTCAGAGGAGCCAGAATCCAACAAGGCAGGAACTTCATGGACAGTACCAGAAGAAAAATTTATAGTGACCGGAGTGGTCAGACGGGGGACAGATGCACCATCATACAGGGTCACCTCAACCACAACACCATGGTACTGAGAATTCCGAGGCGCAGCTGGGCGGACTGGGCAGTTCTTGAGATAATGACGGGTACCACCACAGTACAGGCACAGGTTTAAGCTGCGTCGACGGGCGCGTTCCTCTGTGGAGAGATGGGTGCGGTTCACTTCCATTGGCTCCTCTTGGGTGAACACGGGTACCAGGAGAGGTTTACTCTGGGTTTCCAGTACAAGGCGCAGAGGCTTGCGAGGCCGGGTGGACACTGGCTGCTGGCATAGCTCAAGCTCCCTCTCAGCAAAACGGATGTCAATCCGGGTAGCAAGAGCGATGAGGTCGTCCAGGGTGGTGGGTAAGTCACGACCAGCCAACTCGTCCTTGATGCGTCCATCGAGGCCACCCCAGAAGGCAGCAACAAGGACCTCGTTGTTCCAGCCAAGCTCGGAGGCCAGGGTGCGAAACTGGATGGCATACTGGCCGACTGTAGAGTTGCCTTGGTGGAAGCGAAGCAGAGATGATGCAGCCGATGTGTTGCGCCCAGGTAGCTCAAAGGTTTTTCGGAATGCGCTCAGGAACACCTGGAGGTCCCCTGTCAGCGAATTCCCTCTCTCCCACAGAGGCGAGACCCAGGCCAAGGCTTCACCTGAGAGCAGGCTGATGACGAAGGCGACCTTGGCACGGTCAGAGTGGAACTGAAGGGCCAGGACCTCAAAGTGGATAGTGCACTGGTTGAGGAAGCCGCGACACGTATGGGGGTCTCCAGAATAATGGGCAGGCAGAGGCAGGTGCAGGCTGGGGCTGGACATGGCAGCAGGAGGCAGATCCACAGCAGGTGGCGGAGCAGGTGTAGATGCCATTGCGGACACAACTTGGTCCAGATGGGTGGTGATGGTCTGCAGTTTTTGAAATAGTTGCTCCAGGTGGACGCCATGTCGGTTCACCGCAGCTACCAGGTCAGGCAGAGTCACTCTGGCGGGATCCATATTTGATGGTCAGTTCGTACTGTAACGCTTCTAACTGGGAGCAAAATTGCTTGCTAGGAATACGTGGTGGAAGATGTATACAGCAGGTATTAGGCAAAAGCCAGTCTGGTTGTGATGCGAGTCAGAGACAGTATGTAGCACAGTAGAGATGTAAACATATAGGCAGTGTAGAAACCTACAAAACGAAGAAACCGCAGCAATGCAGCAGCCGAGGGGTCAAGCTCTTTTGCTGAAGACAACAACGAACTGACACAGATTAAAGGTAGGAGGTTCCTTATGTATCCAGAGGTTACAGGTCACTGGGCAGGGCCAAGGTACTCTGACTCTTTAAATGCGGTGCAGTGCCGCGTGCGTGCCCCTAGAGGGAGCACGTGTGCGCACAGGATGCCAGGGAGCTGGAGGAAGCAGCAATGGTGAGGCTTCAGGAGAGGCAGGAGCCAGGACAGGTGCGTGCAGAGAGCCAGGGACACCAGGGGATGTCGCAGCAGCGGCCGGGACACAGGAGACACGGGCACGCTGTCGGTCCATAGCAGGGGCCGCGGTGTGAACCGTGACAATATCTAGGTAGGAGTCCAGTTCTGTTCAGACGTGTGCCCACAGGTCCTTGGATATGGACTCCATGGTTTCAGTGTTGTGTTGTCTCAGGTTGTTCAGATTCTGTAGACAACACATAGCAGGGACAGATACATTAAAGGGAATCTGTCGCCAAATTTTTTTTCTTTACTTATTAAATCAAGACCCTGATCCATATTCTTTGCCTCTCAGTTGTTTTTATTTCCTGATTGTAGATTTCTCAATTTGGCCGTCTATATAGGATTGTGGGGAAGACATTCTTGCTTGCACTGCTTTAACAGCAGTCAGAGAGATACTTTACAGCAGCTTCATGCACATAGGATTCTTAAGACAGATTCTGTCCCATAGACTTGTATAGGAGATGTTTCACTGTGAAGGGAGGGGAGGGGAGGGAGCTGTGACATCTCCTCTTGTGACTGGTGGATTCTGTGTTATCTGTACACAATGGTGTCTCCTTTCAGTTTGACCCTGCTTTTACTGATAATGAGCAGACTGCTGAAAAGCTCAACAGAACAGGAAGTGTCAGATGATTATTAGGCTAAGTGGCCAAAGTGAAAACTGCAGGACTTAGGAATTATTAAAAAAATACTGAAAGTGATATGGAAAATTAAAAAAACATAACCAAAAATTCCTTAAAAATGTGTTTAACATAAAAATGTGAATTAAACAATAAGTCATTTTTGATGACACATTCCCTTTAAGTCTTTGATCCCATAGAAAGAAGTCATAGGGTGTTAGATCTGGTGATTGTGAAGACCTCCGCAACATTGGTGAATCATTGATGAAAAATGTCAGTTCATCCAAATGGAAATGTGAAGGTGCATTATCCTGCTAATAGGCTACGTTTGGCAGATCTTTCTCAATCTGAGGCATAAGGATTGGCCAGTGATCACATAAAAGAAAGGACTGATTAAGAACAGTGCTTTCCCAATATGTGTTAGCATTAGGCATACTCATATAAAATTCTTTGTAAACTCTTTTTGTTCATGGATTAAATAAAAGTATGATTTTATTGTTGGGGCTGGATCAAACACTTTATTCTCAGTACTGCAGCTGGAAAGTCCTTCAGATGATCCATGCACTCTTCTCAAAAAGACTTCTCATCAGGTGAGCTGGTTCAAATACAACGGAATCCTTGAACATAAAAAAGGGGCTGTAGGCTTTCCACCTTGCACAGAACAAGTTTACTGTGGGTGAGTCCCTCAGGTACTCGACAAGGGAACATAGTTTCTCTGAGCCCCAAATTCTAACATTGAGGTAATTGACATTCTGACTGAGGTGAAAGTCAGCCTCATTACTGATCATCAGCCTGTCACCGAATTTGTGTTTTTCTCAATGCAGAAGTTGTGGTGTTTCGGTTTGTTGTTGGTTTCATCTCCTGAAGAAGATGTAATCCAGGCCCGGGACGCAACGCCGGCTTGGAGCGCCGCCCCGGGGGGGGGGGGGGGTGGGGCTGGTAAATCCCCCGGCGGTTCCCGAGTGCTAGCACCAGTCTGTGGCGCAGCTACAGGGGCCGCAGTGGTCGCAACAGGCCCCCCTCGCTACAGCCATGCAGGGATTACGGCCACCGCCTGATCCCGGGCCATTCAGCATTTTGTCATCGTGCGCCTATTCCTCAGCCCACACTAGGCTGTAAGCATGGCCCTCTCCGGACTAGGAGGAGAGGAAGGAAAGCAGGTGAGTATTCTTTTTTTATTTTTTTTTATTTTTTTTTTAACGAATTACTGGTCCTACCTAGCTAATTAATGCCACTGGCCCTACCTAGCAAATTACTGGCCCTACCTGACTAATTACTGACCCTACCTGGCTAATAACTGTCACTGGCCCTTACTGGCTAATTACTGACCCTTCCTGGCTAATTACTGGCCCTACCTGACTTATTACTGGCCCTACCTTGTTAATTACTAGCCCTACCTGGCTAATTACTGGCCCTACCTGACTAATTACTGGCCCTACCTAGTTAATTACTGGCCCTACCTAGTTAATTACTGGCCCTGGCCCTACATGGCTAATTACTGAGGACAGTCCTAGCTACCTGGGTAATTACTGGGGGCAGCCATAGCTACCTGGCTAATTACTGGGGGCAGCCCTAGCTACCTGCCTAGTTATTGGGGGCAGCCCAGCTACCTGGCTAGTTACTGGGGGCAGCCCTATCTATCTGGCTAGTTACTGGGGGCAGCCCTATTTACCTGGCTAATTACTGAGGACAGTCCTAGCTACCTGGCTAATTACTGGGGGCAGCCCTATTTACCTGGATAGTTCCTGGGGGCAGCCCTATTTACCTGGCTAGTTTTTGGTGGCAGCCCTAGCTCCCTGGCTAGTTACTGGGGGCCGCCCTATCTACCTGGCTAATTACTGGGGACAGTACTATCTAACTGGCTAATTACTGGGGACAGCCCTATCTACATGGCTAGTTACTGGAGGCAGACCTAGCTAACTGGCTAGTTACTGGGGGCAGTCCTATCTACCTGGCTAGTTACTGGGGACAGCCCTATCTACCTGGCTAATTACTGGGGGCAGACCTATCTACCTGGCTAGTTACTGGGGTCAGCCCCATCTACCTGGCTAGTTACTGGGTACAGTCCTAGCTACCTGGCTAATTCATGGAGGCAGCCCTAGCTACCTGGCTAATTACTGGGTCCGCCCTAGCTACCTGGCTAAATACTTGGGGCAGCCTTAGCTACTTGGCTAGTTATTGGGGGCTGTCCTATCTACCTGGCTAATTACTGGGGGAAGACCCTGTCTACCTACCAAATTAATGGAGGAAGGTCCTGTGAGTCCCTGAAATCAGGGATAATTTTACTTCTGTGTTGAATCAGTGCTGTATTCATGTGATGTTGACCTGACTACAGGTGATCTGATTGACAGTGTTGTAGGTTATGTTGGTGCTCATATAGTGGCAGTGTAGGCTTGTCCCTGATTGTAAAGCAAGTGCACACCTGACACTGTGATTAGGGGTTTCTCTGCAAATATACAATTAGACCAATAGTGACTTTTACGCTGGTAGCTGCTAATAACGAGTTCCAAATACGGGGTTCTCCAAGCCCCACGATCTGTACTTTTTCAAAAAATATTGGACCCAAGTAAAATTTGAATACTTTAATAAAGCGCGTTAAAAATATATACATCCAACTTCAGGCATTCGGCCGTAATGCACAGCATAACCGTATATGGACTAATTAAGTAAAGCAAGTACTCAGCGTTTTGTTGCGACCTCCCGGTCGTTCCGGTAAGTCCAGACATATGTCTGTTCGTGGGTCTAGGAGACGCCAGGACCCAGAGCAGAGATGGCGCAAAGATGGCAACTTGCGCACGCACCGACGTGCTACGTTCCAGGGTGAACTCCTCCCCCTTCTTCCGGCACGAGCGTCACAGTTTACAGCCGTTCCTTAAGTAGGCTAAAACTATTAACCCCTTGATTCCCAATCAAAGATAAAAAAGGTAAAAACATTACCCTAGCATATCTGCAGACTTCACAGAAGAGAATCTTTTTGTTATTAATACGTACATTGATAGATCGCAAGCCTTATTATAGGAATATACGTAGATTGAGACTCATTAAGGCCTTTTGGAGACAGCGAATCTAATGCTGTAATCCAGAAGGCTTCACGTTTTAGCAACTTAGTACCTAAGTATGCGTTATCATTACATGTAACTTTTACTAGGACACACCAGCGTAGTTCGCATAGATAATGCCGCGCCTCTACAAAATGTCTGGCTACAGTCGTTTCCCCAAAGTTTTTTTTGGGGGGGATGGCTATCCTCATTAGATCCACTTATATCCTCACTAGGATTATTAAATTTTTTCTTAAGGTCCTAATGGCTGACTTATGTTCGTTAATACGAAGTCTAATGCACCTTGATGTCTGTCCCACATATACTCGCCCACAAGGGCATTTGAGCATGTATATGACTCCTTCGCTTTCGCATGTATGGAAGCCTTGGATTTTTATTTTGTGTCCTTTAGAAGGGTGATTTATAGAGTCTCCTTTTAGAATTAATGAGCAGTTCATACACCTCAGACACGCAAACGTACCTGCTCTTGTAGAGCTTAACAGTTTTTGTTTCTTATTGGTATCGGGTCGTTTAAGTTCTGCTGATTTTAGTTGTTGACCCAAGGTCCTTCCTTTTTGATACACCCAACGGGGTGCTTTCTTGAAGAGATGACCTACTCTCGCATCACTGCGTAGTATCCCCCAATATTTCGATATTGTCTGCTTAATGAGGCCAGCATGTTTATCATAAACAGATGTGTACGTAAATTGTTGGTCCTGTCTCATTTTCTTTTTATTGGGCTTAAGGAAGTTATCTCTAAGGGTCATTAACACGTCCATACCTAATCTCCTAAGCTCCAATCCATCATAACCTCTATCTTTAAATTGGGGGATGAGTTTCTCCATAGTAGATAAATACTCAGTGTCACTTGAACATATACGCTGAGCCCTTACGAACTGTGATTTGGCGATGCCTCTAAATGTCTGAGGGGCATGTTGGCTACTATGGTGTAAGACATTATTACGATCTGTCTCTTTTTTGTATAGTGTTGTACTAACCACATTGTTATTTTTCTTGACCAACACGTCAAGATATGTGATAGTATGTTCATCGCAGGTCATAGTGAATTGAATCAACGGATGGATACTATTAAGGTATGTGACAAACTCCTTAAGTCGTAGGGCCGAGACGGACCAAAGTAAAAGGACATCGTCCTCATAACGATACCACGAGACAATATGGCTATTAAATTGTGAGGGAACCACAGAATTGTTCTCAAATGCTTGCATATAAAGATTAGCGAAGCTAGGTCCTACCGGGGACCCCATCGAGGTCCCCTGTTTCTGTAGAAACAGTTGATCCCCGAACCGAAAATAGTTTTTGGTTAAGACTATTTCCAGCAAACGCATTAAAAATGCAATCTTTTCATTTTTTAGTGTTGCATCCTGACATAAAATATCACGTATTATTTTCATCCCCTCCTCGAGTGGGATATTGGTGAATAGAGATTTTATGTCTAACGTACATAACCAGGTGACTTCCGATACATCGATTTCTTTGATTGCTCTTAGGAACTGGCCAGTGTCCTGTAAGATCCTAGGGTCTTTTTTAACTGCTGGTTGTAGATACATGTCCAACATATGCCGCTAGCGGTTCTAAAACTGAATCTATACCGGATACAATAGGCCTTCCTGGTGGCTTCGTGGTGGACTTGTGGACTTTGGGGACCATATACAAAATTGGGGTACGCGGGTTGCTCTTAATAAGAACTTGTTTTTCATGCATATTAATAATCCCTATCTTAAAAGCCTCATATATAACCTCCTGAACATAGCTGCTTAGTTCACTTGTCGGGTCTTTTTTAAGGGGTGTATAAACTTGGGGGTCTTGGGCTGTTAATTTCCCCCCGATAATGGCTCCAAGTCCCTAACCTGGGCTTTCGGGGGCAGACAGAGGGGTACCCCCTTATCGCTTTTTTTAATTAAATTGAGGTATTTTTTTTCAGTTTTTTTTACGCCCCCCTTTTTCTTTTTTACTAAATTTTTTTTTAAATATTTTTTTACTTTCTCCCCATTTTTCAGAAAAACCTCTTTCCTCACTAGTTGTTAAAAATACCTCAAGGGCGCAATTTTGTTTTTCGGGATCGAAGCTGTGTTTTTTAAGTTTTTTAAAATATAATTTATTATCAAATTAGCCTACACTTTGAGGAAGAATTGGAAGAAAAAAAATTTTACATCTAATGTTTTGCAGAATTTGTAAAATCAACATAAAGCAATGCAAAGGGGTCGGGCTTGGAGAAGTTAAGCCCCTTTTCCGGGAAAAAGCCTGTTTGTCCGGGACTTAGGGAAAAACATTCGCCCCCCTTTCCCCGGGTTCATCGGATTTTTTTTCCTGTCTGTTTTTATATTTTCGGGTTGAGGGAAAGTTTCCTTTTTTTTCCCAAAAAACTTTTTCCCTTTTTTTTTCGGGGGGGCAGATTTTTGTCAGGGGTGATACGTTCGCAGGGATCGGAATCTCATTTTTGCAGAGGATGCCGAAACCCCCCGTCCTTTGTGGCCATAGTGTTCCTAAATCCCGGGGTCCTCTCCCATTACACCGATTGAAAGGCATGCCTTATGTCCGTTCTTTTTTTTAAAAAATTTTTTTTTATTTTTTAGTAAGTTTGCTCAATTTATCAATATTGGATTAAAATTTCAGCATTCTTCATTGAATTCATCCAGGACACGTTCCTTTTATTTTCCCCCTCAATTTGATTATTTCTGCATGTGTAAGTCAATCGACTTGAGTTTGGATCAGAGGATCATTAAATCCATCGATACCGATTATAAATGGCATTCCATCTTTTTTGTATTTTTTTATCATCTGGCAGGAGGATTGGCTGGATTTTCTACGTAAACCTCTAGGTATCGGGTGCTTTTAAAATATTCCGCTAATGCCGTGGGGGTGATTTAGGCTTGCCTCTTTTCTTGCAGCGTCTAGCCGGGAGGATAATTAACAGCTTTCCTCCCTGTTTTTATTCCATTGAAGTCCTGCAGACTCAGCCCTTTTTAGAACTGTATTCTGCCTGTCTGCCCCTCCGGGAAAAAAGCCCTAGTCGTTAGGAAGAGCCTTTAAAAACGAAATGTGGCAATGACAAACAGCTCCAAGACCCCCAATTTTATAAACACCCCTTAAAAAATACCCCCACAAGTGAACTAAGCAGTATGTTAGGAAAGTTTATATAAAGAGGGTTTTTGAGATAGGGATTTTTATATGCATGAAAAAACAAGTTTTTTTTATTAAGAGCAACCCCAACCCCCCTTTTGTTATGGTCCCCAAAAAATCCACAAGCCCGGTTTTAGATTCAGTTTTAGAACCGCAGAGCATATTGACATGTTTACAACCAGCATTTAAAAAAAAACCCGGTCTTCAGGAACCGGGCAGTTCCCCAAAGCAATAAAGAAATGGTTTTATCGGAAGTCACCCGGTTAGTACTTGACATAAAAAACCTTTACTACAATTCCCACCGAGGAGGGGATGAAAATAAATTAAAAATTTTATGCCCGGATGCAACACAAAAAATGAAAAGATTGTTTTTAAACGTTGTGGAAATAGTCTTAACCAAAAAATTTTTTCGGTTCGGGATCAATGTTTCTAAGAAAAAAGGGGGGCCTCATGGGGTCCCCGGGAGGACCCTAGCTTCGCTATCTTTATATGCAAGCATTTGAAACAACTCGTGGGTTTCCCTCACAATAATAGCCATTTGTCTTGTGGTAAGTTATGGGACGATGCCTTTTACTTTGGTCCCTCGGCCCTACGACTTAAAGGGGTTTTTCAATACCTTAAAAGTACCACCCCTTTTATCAATTCACTATACCTGCGTGAAAAAACTAACACAAATCGATGTTTGGGCAAGAAAAATAAAATTGGTTTTGTACAACACTATACAAAAAAGAGACAGATCGTAATAATGTCTTACACCATAGTAGCCAACATGCCCCTCAGACATTTAGAGGCATCGCCAAATCACAGTTCATAAGGGCTCGGCGTATATGTTCCAGTGACACTGAGTATTTATCTACTATGGAGAAACTTATCCATCAATTTAAAGATAGAGGTTATGATGAAGTGGAGCTTAGGAGATTACGTATGGACGTGTTAATGACCCCTAGAGATAACTTCCTTAAGCCCAATAATAAGAAAATGAGATAGGACCAACAATTTACGTACACATCTGTTTATGATAAACATGCTGGCCTCATTAAGCAGACAATATCGAAATATTGGGGGATACTACGCAGTGATGCAAGAGTAGGTCATCTCTTCAAGAAAGCACCCCGTTGGGTGTATTGAAAAGGAAGGACCTTGGGTCAACAACTAATATCAGCAGACCTTAAACGACCCGATACCAATAAGAAACAAAAACTGTTAAGCTCTACAAGAGCAGGTACGTTTGCGTTTCTGAGGTTATGAACTGCTCATTAATTCTAAAAGGAGATTCTATAAATCACCCTTCTAAAGGACACAAAATAAAAATCCAAGGCTTCCATACATGCGAAGGAGTCATATACA
Organism: Phyllomedusa bahiana; assembly: GCA_025379985.1. Lineage (NCBI taxonomy): Eukaryota > Metazoa > Chordata > Amphibia > Anura > Hylidae > Phyllomedusa > Phyllomedusa bahiana. The sequence goes on along the minus strand of JAODAL010015660.1, from coordinate 66,239 downwards.
TGCTCAAATGCCCTTGTGGGCGAGTATATGTGGGACAGACATCAAGGTGCATTAGACTTCGAATTAACGAACATAAGTCAGCCATTAGGACCTTCAAGAAAAAATTTAATAATCCTAGTGAGGATATAAGTGGATCTAATGAGGATAGTCATCCCCCCAAAAAAAACCTTTGTGGAAACGACTGAAGCCAGACATTTTGTAGAGGCGCGGCATGATCTATGCAAACTACGCTGGTGTGTCCTAGAAAAAGTTACATGTAATGATAACGCATACTTAGGTACTAAGTTGCTAAAACGTGAAGCCTTCTGGATTACAGCACTAGATTCGCTGTCTCCAAAAGGCCTCAATGAGAGTCTTAATCTACGTATATTCCTATAATAAGGCTTGCGATCTATCAATGTACGTATTAATAACAAAAAGATTCCTTTCTGTGAAGTCTGCAGATATGCTAGGGTAATGTTCTTACCTTTTTATTTTTGTTTGGGAATTAAGAGGTTAATGGTTTTAGCCTACTTAAGGAACGGCTGTAAACTGTGACGCTCGTGCCTGAAGAAGGGGGAGGAGTTCACCCTGGAACGTAGCACGTCGGTGCGTGCGCAAGTTGCCATCTTTGCGCCATCTCTGCTCTGGGTCCTGGCGTCTCCTAGACCCACGAACGGACATATGTCTGGACTTACCTGAACAACCGGGAGGTCGCAACAAAACGCTGAGTACTTGCTTTACTTAATTAGTCCATATAGGGGTTTCTCTGCACCACTTTTTCTTTCTTGCTTGTGTTTACTGTGCGTTCACACAGAGCGGTCTTTGGTGTGTTGTTTTGTGCTATGGGCAATAAGCCAGTTTTTCTCTCGATTTTCAGTCTTGCCCATTTTCCAGTTGTAATAACTACAGGCTGTTATTACAGGCAGAAGCCTGTACATCACTATTGCAGGATAGCTCTACTGTCTACATGCTTTTCTAAGATACCTTCTTTGAGATGTGGATTTAAACTATTGAGACTACTCTTTTGTAGTGTTGAGCGATTGCGTTGGCTATCGAGATCGATCGATAGTCGATAGTCGGCCGCTATCGATAAGGTTTTTCGATAGTGAGCGTCGATTATGAGCGATGACCATTAAAGTCTATGGGAGAGCAACAACACCTTCATGATTACACCCAAACACGGCTGGAGACGCTGACAGTTACATCCACACCAGTCAAATTTTATACGTGCTACATCTTAGGCAACACACTTAGGCTATAAAAGTCACAGAAAAAAAGTCACAGACCTTTCACATCCCTGTCTTGTACCACAGCCTGACCCTTAAACCTGCATCACCCACAAATTAAAAAGTGCCAGAAGGCAGTATGATTTGAACCATCATGTTACTTGAACTGGACATTGAATATCCTGTCCTGGAACGCAGCATGAGCCCCAAACCTGCATGACCCCAGATTTAAAAAGTGCCGCAAAAAGGAGTCTTTCAACCACCATTTTAGTTTCACTGGACATTGACTATACCTGTCCTGGACCGCAGAATGACCATTAAACCAGTCTGACCCCAGATTAAAAAGTGCCGGAAAAGGAGTCTGTTATGTCTGTATCTGTTATGTTTTCGTATAATACACGGTATTTTTTGCACCTTTCAATTCACCTGTGGTGACTATAGAATTGCTGTTTTAAGATTTACGTAGATGCTGCGTCAATGAACAATGCTGGGTGTGCAAAAGTCAAAAAACACGTAACTGTTATGTTTTGGTATAATAAACGATATTTTTGCACCTTTCAATTCACCTGTGGTGAATATAGAATTGCTGTTTTAAGATTTACGTAGATGCTGCGTCAATGAACAATGCTGGGTGCGCAAAAGTAAAAAAACACGTAACTGTGATGTTTTCGTACGATACACGGTATTTTTGGCAACAAACAACCTGTGCTGACTACAAGATTGCTGGATTGTAATTTAACTGCAAGGTGGATATATCAACAGTCACAGGTGTAATGGGTAAAATTGAAAATGAACACCTATCTGAAATGTATACTGATAATAAAAGTGGAGTTTTGCAGCTAACAAAGAGACCTGCAGTTACTAGAAATGATGTATATCCAATATAAGTTCAGGCTGCCCAATATCCAGGAAATATTTCAATAGCAAACTGTTAATAATAAAGATATTCCACTACAATGTCTACACTAAGTCTTGGTGAACTTTATCCAGTGTTCTTTATAGATAGAGCTTGTCTGTGTTCGCCTGCGGGGGCCCCCCCCCCCCGCTCCCACCGCCGTGAATTTACAGCGGTAGATGCTGCTTTAAAATTCTCTAGCTAACTACATAAAATCTTCAAATCTCTAATCTAACTAAATTGGAAGGATCACAGCTAATAGTAGAGGTTTCTCTGTGCAGAAATAGACTTATTTCGCTGAGCTGTTTGGCCACAGGCAGAGCGCAGGTCCTATCCCTATGAGACGCTGAGAGACACTGAGGCTGAAACAGGAAACGCTGTTCTATGTAAAACGAGGTCATGTGATTTTTCCAGCCAATCGCAACCATACACATCCCAGTCATGACGTCGCACACACATCTCACCCTGCTCTATTCTGTAATCTGATTTGCTGGCCGCCAAAATTACAGGAAGCGCCGAAAAAGGCGCGATCTTAATAGATGATGCACAGATTTTAACCTTAATTATCGCATGATCTGGAAATTTCGATCACCATAAAAACTTTGCCGATTTCAACTTTGTCGATAAAAATCGCTCAACACTACTCTTTTACACTACTGCTTTTATTCCTGCTAAAGAGTGTATATGTAGTGTAGCACTTCTATTCAGGGTTATTGCATAATACTGGGATAATGCTGCAGTTCCAGGGTAGGACATGTATTCAATATATTGGCTGCATGGTTTGTCTATATAATTCTTTTTTCACATTGGTCTATACGAGTGGCCAGAACCACATCAGATGGACTGGAATTGGATAACTTTCTTTAAACATAAATCTAGTGAACTCTGCAGACAGGAAACTTTAATAAGGAACTTTTACTGTGATAGTTGTTCCTTGCTCTGTGGAGTGGATTATTAACCCTTTGCTCTGGTAAGCATGTGTAACACTCACACAGACACTACAGTACTCTACGACAGGCTAGTTTAAAAGAATCATAGCCTTCCTCTTTACCGCGCTATAAATAAGCTTAGTCTGTGCTGATAAATCAGGAAAAACCAATATGTGCAATAACCAGCATCATCAAGAAATGTCTTTGGGATTTATACTAAGCAATAAAAAGACTTCAGATACAAACTTGATCTTGTTTACTATAAAGTCTTGCCTATGAAACTGGCCCAATATTATTTCAATCTTCTCCAATACAGATAGCCTTTTTGTAATTGCTGGAGTTTGCACCTTGTGATGATTAAACTCTCTTTATATTACTGCAGACTGTGCATTTAGCAGTCTCCATGTGCCATGTCATTCTACATGTATGCAAGGGCTGAACAGATATATTCAGTCCTGGCTTTATTATAGTATCATAAGGGTGAACTAGGCTAAAGTCTGCCAACACAACTACAGCTGCATATACTCAGGGCAACATTTGCTGGTACTGCCTTTTTGGAAAATAAATTACGGCTTCGAACTCTCCATCTCGGCTCGACACAAGCCATTAGTTCTCTGAACAGTGCAGAGTCCACCATTTGGAAAGGGAGGGACTGCAGTACCAACAACTTGGACAGGAGCATGGTCAGCTTCTGCACCTTAGGATGGTTGGACGCATACTGTTGGCTCTTTGCAATCGCCTCGCTGAACGACTGCTGGCGCCATGAGTAGCGAGGAGCAGGAGCATCTGGACCGGGAGATGATGGCAAAGAGAAACAGCTCCCTTCTGCAGAGGTGGTGGAGCCTTGACTGGCTGCAATGGCATGCATGCCACTGGGCGCTGCTGCTGTTGCTGCGGCGGCAGGATGGACCACCACATCTGAGCCACGTTTCTCCCAGGCCACCAGATGGTGACGCTGCATGTGTTGACGCAGGGCCGTGGTGCCAACGTTAGCTCCCTGGCCACGCTTCACTTTCTGCCCACAGATTCTACACATACCAATATTCGGCTCCTCCGGTGTCTTAGCAAAGAACTGCCACACCGCCGAGTATCGGATTTTACCGCCAACGCTCCGCATTGAGTGACTACTGCCGCCGCTGCCTCGCTGAGCCCCTGTGCTGCTACTTTCTTGGACCTGCGAAGCGGGTTTTTTACCCCGTGGCCGCTTGGCTCCCGACCTCACACTGCTGCTATCCTGCTGACTCACGGCCACACGACCCACTTGCTGGCTGCACCGCTGCCTGACGCGCAAGCTGACGCCCTCTTCTCCTGACGATGATGAAGCCATTGCCTCACCCGGCTCCCAATTGCAGTCGGCTACATCATGTTCTATGTGTGTTTCATCGTCACTGCTGTCCTCATCACCGGTCGTGGTATGCAGAGGCTGACCCCTCACAACATGACCTCCCATGCCACTCTCAACATCTATACTTTGCCACCTACTGCAAGAAGCAGGGGATATTGGCCCCATTTCTTCGCTGCCAAGTAGCTGCTGACTGCCCTCCTCAAATTGTTCATCCTTAGCTATATAGTGGCGCTGAGCCCAGACCACATAGTAGATCTCTGGCTGAGGGAACCGGATGGGACAGAGGCGGTTTGAGGACAGGTTAGGGCCGCTGACCCGCTCCCGGGCCATGCCAACTAAGGGTTGTGTCTGACGTTCCCACCGACTCTTGGCTGGGGTTGTCAGATGTCATCTGGGAGGAAGTGGATGACCTAGTCAACCAATCAAGAACCCTTGGGTTGCTATTCAGCAAACGGCCGCTAGATGACAGCAGCAGTTGTGGCCTCACCGAGTGACCCCTGCTGCGACGTCCCCTTGCTGTGCTGCGACCTGGGCCTGCTCCAGGAATGTTTGTGCCTCTGCCACTCGCAGGTGAAGAGCCTGCCACCTCTCTGTCTGACATACTGTTTGTTTTAAAATGGACAGACACTGTTTGATATCTGTATATTATAAATACACACCCTGTATTTGACTCCAAATGAACCCAGTAACAAGCTTGGGTAACCCTTGGATATAAATTGCGCTCCACAAATGGCCAGTAAAAAATTACTTGTATGTGTCGTTTAAAAACACTGTGTATTTTACTGAATGTAAAGGCACAAACAAGCTTAATTAACCTTCGGATATGAATTATGCTACAGGCAAAATTGCTTCTTTGGCAGTGAAAAAGAACGTTTCTTTTACTAATTACAACAGCAGAAAAATACTTAGTTAACCCTTGGATGTAAATTGCGCAAAAGAATTGAGCAGCCAAAAACTACCAGCTTTGTAGCGTGTTACAATGGCGTGTATTTTACGCTACACAAGAGAAAAACTTGTAATTAACCTTCGGTTGTGAATTATTCTACAGGCAAAATGTCTCTTTTTGCCGGTGAAAAAGACGGTTTATTTTAGTCACCACAGTAGCAGAACAACGCTTAATTAACCCCTGGATGTAAATTGCACAATAGAATTGAGCAGCCAAAAACTATGAGCTTTGTAGCATGTTACAATGGCGTGTATTTTACGCTGCACAACAAGAGAAAAACTTGTAATTAACCTTCGGTTGTGAATTATGCTAAAGGCAAAATGTCTTTTTTTGCCAGTGAAAAAGACGGTTTCTTTTAGTCACCACAGCAGCAGAACAACGCTTAATTAACCCCTGGATGTAAATTGCGCAAAAGAATTGAGCAGCCAAAAACTACCAGCTTTGTAGCGTGTTACAATGGCGTGTATTTTATGGTACACAGCAAGAGAAAAACTTGTAATTAACCTTCGGTTGTGAATTATGCTACAGGCAAAATGTCTTTTTTGCCGGTGAAAAAGACGGTTTCTTTTAGTCACCACAGCAGCAGAACAACGCTTAATTAACCCCTGGATGTAAATTAAGCAAAAGAATTGAGCAGCCAAAAACTACCAGCTTTCTAGCATGTTACAATGGCGTGTATTTTATGGTACACAGCATGAGAAAAAACTTGTAATTAACCTTCGGTTGTGAATTATGCTACAGGCAAAATGTCTTTTTTGGCGGTGAAAAAGACGGTTTCTTTTAGTCACCACAGCAGCAGAACAACGTTTAATTAACCCCTGGATGTAAATTGCGCAAAAGAATTGAGCAGCCAAAAACTACCAGCTTTGTAGCGTGTTACAATGGCGTGTATTTTACGCTACACAACAAGAGAAAAACTTGTAATTAACCTTCGGTTGTGAATTATGCTACAGGCAAAATGTCTTTTTTGCCGGTGAAAAAGACGGTTTCTTTTAGTCACCACAGCAGCAGAACAACGCTTAATTAACCCCTGGATGTAAATTGCGCAAAAGAATTGAGCAGCCAAAAACTACCAGCTTTGTAGCGTGTTACAATGGCGTGTATTTTACGGTACACAGCAAGAGAAAAACTTGTAATTAACCTTCGGTTGTGAATTATGCTACAGGCAAAATGTCTTTTTTGCCGGTGAAAAAGACGGTTTCTTTTAGTCACCACAGCAGCAGAACAACGCTTAATTAACCCCCCTGGATGTAAATTGTGCAAAAGAATTGAGCAGCCAAAAATGAAGTGATATTTGTATTGTAAAAACGCTGTTTCTTTAAATGAATACAACAGGAACAGGCTTAGATCACCCTTGGATATTCAATGTGCTGTGAGCAGATAGCATTAAAATGTATATGCAGCTGCACTGGACGCACACTGGACTTCAGATCCAATACCCCACAAAATCAGAAATAGAACGTTAAGAGAAGCAGTCTCTGAGACAAGCTGTGACACCCCCCTAAAATCGCTGTATAAAAATGAGGTCTTTAGTAAGAGATATCATTAGCAGCAGTGGCAGCACCTTCCCTAATCAGTACAGTGAGAGTGGTATGAGCTCCCAGCGTCGCACCTGGACTTATATAGTGCGGTAACGTCACAGAATCCCGCCGGTCTCTGATTGGCTTCATCTCTGCACATGTCATGTAGGCTATTCCCTTCTTCCTCCCAGAGTTCTTTGCCCCATGTAACGCCATGTGCTCGCAGCCATTTTATCAATCAAAACCACACTTTCCGAACCGACGTTTTCCTGAAATTCTAAACGAATTCCACTTCGTTAGATTCAATTCGCCCATCTCTAGTTACAACCATGCCTGTTCAAGCCGCAGCACAGTCATCTGTGGTACAGCAGAGAATTTGCTTTGGGCCAGGAATTTTATCTGGATTGCTGGGTCTTTACGCAGTCTGAATACAGTCTGATTCTGTGCTGACTGGGTGTGATTGACAGCTCTGCCATACTTGTCTGGTTCTCTGCTAGCCTGGGGCAGGGCTGCAGAGTATTGATGAGCGATTACGTTGACTATCGTCATCTTGTCGATAGTCGATATCGGCAATTATCAATAAGATATCCGATAGTCGATAATAGATTATCGCCGATGACCATTAAAGTCTATGGGAGTGGAACAACACCTTCATTCTTACACCCAAACAGGGATGGAGAAGCTGGAATTAACATCCACAACAGTCAAATGGATACATGCTACATCTTAGGCAACACACTTAGGTTATAAAAGCCACAGAAAAAAACTCACAGACCATTCACTATCCCTGTTTTGCACCACAGCATGACCCTTCAACCTGCATGACCCACAAATTAAAAAGTGCCAGAAGGCAGTATGATTTGAACCATCATTTTACTTGAACTGGACATTGAATATCCCTGTCCTGGAACGCAGTATGACCCTTAAACCTGTCTGAACCACAGATTAAAAAGTGCCAGAAAAAGGAGTCTTTCAACCACCATTTTAGTTGAACTGGACATTAACTATATCGTTCCTGTACCGCAGTATGACCATTAAACCTGTCTGACCCCCAGATTTAAAAAGTGCCGGAAAAGGAGTCTTTCAACCACCATTTTAGTTGAACTGGACATTGACTATCCCTGTCCTGGGCCACAGCATGAGCCCCAAACCTGCATGACCCCCAGATTAAAAAGTGCCGGAAAAAGGAGTCTTTCAACCACCATTTTAGTTGAACTGGACATTGACTATTTCTGTCCTGTACCGCAGCATGACCCCTAAACCTGTTTGACCCACAGATTAAAAAGTGCCGGAAATAGGAGTCTTTCAACCACCATTTTAGTTTCACTGGACATTGACTATACCTGTCCTGTACCACAGCATGACCCCTAAACCTGTTTGACCCACAGATCACAAAGTGGCACTATGCTATTTTGTACAGTATATTTTTGGGTAACTGACATTTGTTTACAGAATTTATTTAGGGAAGTTTTATTTATAGTTTTACATTATTATCATTTTGCTTTTTTTCAGGTGTGATAACATACAACATACACCCCTCCCTGCTCACTATCACGGTAAAAGGACAGTCACTTTTGTTAGAAGTGTCTCAGTACCCTGTTTCCCCGAAAATAAGACACCCCCGAAAATAAGACATAGTGCATTTTTTTTATGCAATTCAGAGTTTGGCTGCTTATGCTGATGTTTGTGATGAAATCACTACAATATATTAATACATGTTGATGTTTTGTTCAACAATAAATGTGAATTATTGTTCATAGAAAAAAAAACATCCCCTAAAAAGAAGTCTTAGCTCGTCTTTAGGAGCAAAAATTAACACAAGACACTGTCTTATTTTCGGGGAAACAGGGTAGTTATCTGTGGGACATCATGACAGCATATGTTCAATTTCCCTGCAGCACCATGATAATGAAAAAACATTGGGTGACATGTTCCATTAGGGCTGCACCATTTTTTTGTTTTATTTTTGCCAAAAACTGTTGATGCCCTGTTCTCTATATAAATGAACTGTAATAGACCAAAACTAGGCACATTATACGCCAGGCACGACACATTTGAATGGGCCTAAAGTAGGTGCATCAAATATGCTAACAATGATATGCTATACATCTAAATGATGCTATGCACCTAGATTAGGCACATCAATTTTACTATGCAAGGTATACCACATTCCAGATTTTTGACAGGTTTATTCATTCATTAAGGCTAGAGATGGGCGAATATCCTGAAATTCGGTTCGTTCACTTCCCCGAATTTCCCGACAAAAAATAATTTCGGTCCGAATTACTTCGGGATGAATCACGTTAAAAAACAGCTATTTCCAGGCTGCACAGAGCCTGCAGGGTGCTGTAGAACGTTGTGCCATGCTTAAATATGCAGAGGGAGCTTGGTTTGGTCTTCATACAATGTTCTGTTTTAGTATGACACACACATGACTGCCGCCGCTCTTAGAATCGCTTCACTCTAAAATTCCCTGGGCACTTAAGAGGGCAAAACTGACCAAAAACCTGAAGGGGGAACGTAGCCTGATAAAGTTATACAAGCGAAAGCTGGAAAAAAAACAAGCTGAGGGCTCAGGTGGCAACATCAGTGACAGAGTGTGGAGGTGACGGTGGCAGCCACAGCAGCATGAGGTCAGAGAGTGGCACAATGACATTCTTGAGGTGTCAAAAACATGAGTATGCCACAGAGTGGCACAATGACACATTGTGTGGGTTCAGCAGCCACGCAGCAGATGGTCAGCATGGCAAGAAATTTCAGAGGTGGAAAAAAAAGGATGGGCCCACAGGTGGCACAATGCCCAATGGGGAGGATGGCAGCAGCGCATGAGGTAGACATTTGGAAAATGACTTTTGGGGGTGGCAAAAACGGGGTAGAACCAAAGCTACTACCCCTGAAAAGATGCGGCAGGAGAAATCCCGCGAAAAAAAGATACCCGGCATTAATATAATCAAAAGGAAAACACGACAAAAAAATCCCTAAGGGAGTAGATAGTTTTAAAATAAACTTTTATGTTTTTCCAAAAAAAAATTTATAATAATACAAAACAAAGGGGGAATTTCGCCCGAAAAGGGGGCGGCCCGCGCCGAACCCCCTACCTTTTCCCACAAATACTTATTTTTTACAAAATCCAAAAAATATGTACAAAAGGGGACGAGGGGACTTTAAAAACAAAGACATTACACAAAAGGGGAGGGCCCAAATGAAACAAAATGAAAATAACAATACGTAAATAACAAACCCTACTGACAATACAGACAAAAACATCCAACGCGTTTCTCCACTGAAATGTGGGTTCAAACAGGGAACAAAAATAGTATGTACCCTGTACATACAAAATGTGTCAATCAAAAAATATATAGCAATAAGGGCTTCGTCCTTTTTGGAAAAATACGTGGGTAAAGGGCAGGGGCCAGGGTCCCCGTAATGCTGGAAAGGGGGTTGCTAGGATGTGGGTACAGGGAGCAGATGGCACAAAACACAGTTTGTAGGGTTCGGCAGCAGACGCAGCAGTGAGGTCAAAAAATGGGCCAATGACATTCTGGGGTGGCAAAAAAAGGGTAGGCAAAGGGGAAAGAAAATTTTTGGGGGGGACAGATGAAACCAAAAAAGTGTGTAGGTCACGGCCCGCAGCCAAAACAGCAGCATGAGGTCAGACAGTGGCAAATGACATGTGTAGGGATGGCCGCAACAGCACAGCATGGGTGAGGGCAGTGGCACAAGACACAGGTGTAGGTCAGGCAGCACCACAGCAGCAGCTTTAGGTGACATGGCAAAGCACAGTGTGTAGGTCACGGCACAGCCACAGCAGAGATGAGGTCAGACAGTGGCACAATGACTTTTTTTGGAGGGGGGCAAAAAAAGGTTAGGCCCCCTGAGTGGGACAAAGACACAGGTTGGTCACGGCATCAGCCCCACAGAGCATGAGGTCAACATTCACAATGAAATTCTGGAGGTGGCAAAACGGATAGGGCCCGAGATTGGACAAGGGCACAGTGTGTAGGACGGCAGCAGCCAAGCAGCAGCATGGGCAGAACCCTTTGGACTGGAAAAAAGGGTCCAAAAGGGGGTCACGGGGGCAGCAGCCCAGCAGCAGCATGAGGTAAAAAGTGGCCAAGACATTTGGGGGGTGGCAAAAAACCCGGAGTAGGCCAGAGATTTGGGGGAAAGACACAGTGTTGGTACGGCAGAGCCCAGCAGCAGCATGAGGTGACAGGCACAATGAATTTTGGGGTGGCAAAAAACGGGTAGGCCCCAAATTTACAAAACAAGTGTGTAGGTTACGGCACAGCCCAGCAGCAGCATGGGGCAACATGGACAAGCATTTGGGGTGGCAAAAACAGAGACCCCAAAATTCAAGACCAGTGTGAGGTCACGGCAGCAGCCCCGCAGCAGCATGAGGTCAGACAGTGGCACAAATGAAAAGTGTTAGGTCAGGGAGCAGCCACAGCAGCAGCATGAGGGAGACAGTGGGGGACAATGACACAGTGGTAGGTCACGGAACATACAGCAGCACTGAGGGAACAGGGCACAAGACAGTGTGTGGTCAGGGAGCGCAAAAAGCAGCAGCATGAGGTAGACAGTGGGACAATGACATTTTTGGGGGGTGGCAAAAAAAGGAGAGGCCCCTGGAGGGACAATGCACAGTGGTAGTCACGGCATCGCCACGCAGCAGCATGAGGTCAGCAGTGGCACAATGACATTTGGGGTGGCAAAAACAGGGGTAGGCCCGGATTGGGGCAATGACACAGTGTGTAGGTCGGCAGCGCCACGCAGCAGCATGAGGTCGCATGGACAATGACACAGTGTTTGGTCAGGCACAGCCACAGCAGCACATGAAATCAACGTGGCAAATGACATTTTGGAGGTGGCAAAAAAAGGGGTAGGCCCCCAGAGGGGGGAATGACACAGTGTGTAGGTTAGGCCAGCCACAGCAGCAACTGAGGGCAGACGTGGGACAAAGACATTTGGGTGGGAAAAACAGGGGGAAGGCCAGAGTTGGGACAATGACATGTGTAGGTCACGGAGCACCAAGCAGCAGATGAGGCAACACACAATGGACAAACCGTGTCTAGGGCACGGCAGCAGCCACACAGCAGCATGGGTCCACAGGGCACAATGACACATGTGTAGGGCCGGCAGCGTACGCAGAGCTGAGGGTTCAGGAAAAATGGCACAATAAAGTGTGTAGGCACGGGGCACCACCACAGCATGAGGTCGGGGGGGTTGGGATTCCTCCCGGCAGAGTTGGGATTCCTCCGCCGAACAGGCGGGGGGGGTTTTTTAAATTACCGCAGCGCATTACCTCTTTTGGGCCGGGCCGCCAAAAGGCCGGGGAAAACCACACTTCGATTTCTTGCGCAGACGCGGAGCATTCCTCCCTGTGTGACTTCGTTGCGGGCAAACCAGGTGTAGAATGCGTGCACCGCTGGCCCTTTCTCATGGGATGATGGGGAAGTCTTGTGGAGGCGAATGGTGGGGGGGGTGGAGGAGGAGGGGCGGACATTGGGGGCCCCAGTTTGACAACGTGGAGGAGGGAAAAGGGGTTTTTCCTGTCCCGTTGTTTGGTGTTTCCTGGGCCCCGGGGAATTTTCAGAATGTTTTGAAAATCGGTGGAAGACTTCAGGAAAACCTTTTCCAACCAGATTGAACAAGTGGCCATGCAGGGCGCATGGACCCCTCCTCCTCGGTGCAGCCGGGGGCCCTGTTCCCCCCTTTTTTGTACCCCCTGGTTCCCATTTGCAGTTGGTGCGGGAAAGGGGAACATCGATTTCTTGCTGCATGACGCGGAGCTTTTTCCCCCCCATGTGGACTTCGTTCGCGAGGCAAGCCAGGTGAAAAACTGGTGACACCGCTGTGCCCTACACATGTGGTTGGGTGGAGCGTATGGGAGGGAGTGGTGGGGGGTGGTGGAGGAGGAGGGGGGCCATTGGCGCAGGGCCCGTTTAAACAACTGGAGGAAAAAAGCGGGTCCCCTTTGTCCAAGTTTTTGGGTTCCGTGCCGGGGGCCGGGAACCCACATTCACCCATTGGGCCGAAAAAAGGAAAAGGGACTGGCCCTGACCGTTTTTAAAAGCTCCAGCGTCCGCGTTTGCCATGCCCCTTTGGGAAACCCAAACCCGAAAGCTCGGGGACGGGCCCACCTTCTGTTTTTACATATTTATGAATTGCGTTACTCCCTTTTTTTGGAAAAAAAAAATTACGGCTTAAAAATTTCCCCCTTTCTCGGCCCAAAAGCAAAAAGCCATTAGTTCTCTAAACTTTGCGGGAGCCCCCTTTTTTGGGAAAAGGGGAAGGGAAACTGCAGCCCCAAAACAACTTGGACAGGAGAAGGGCCCAGCTTTTTGCCCCTTTTGGAAATTGGTTGGAAACGCATACTGTTGGCTCTTTGAAAACCCCCCTCCTAAACCCAAATGCTGGCGCCGGGAGAAAAAAAGCAGGAGCAGGAGCATCGGCCCGGGAGATGATGTCAAAGAGAAACAGCTACCTTCTGCAGAGGTGGTGGAGCCTTGACTGGTTGCAAGGGCATGCGTGCCACTGGGCGCTGCTGCTGCTGCTGTTCTGCGGGCGGCAGGAGGGACCACCACATCTGAGCCACGTTTCTCCCAGGCCCCCGGATGGTGACGTGCATGTATTGACGCAGGGCCGTGTTCCAACTTAGCTCCCTGGCCACACTTCATTTTTGCCTACAGATTCTCATATACCCATATTCGGGTCCTCCGGTGTCTTAGCAAAGAACTGCCCCCACCGCCGAGTATCGGGTTTTACCGCCAACGCTCCGCATTGAGTGACACTGCCGCCGCTGCCTCGCTGAGCCCTGTGCTGCTACTTTCTTTGGGCCTGCGAAGCGGGTTTTTTAACCCCGTGCCGCTTGGCTCCGACCTCACACTGCTGCTATCCGCTGACTCACGCCACCCCGACCCACTTGCTGGCTGCACCGCTGCCTGACGCGCAAGCTGACGCCCTCTTCTCCTGACGATGATGAAGCCCTTGACTCACCCGGCTCCCAAGTGCGGTCGGCTACATCATCATCTATTTGTGTTTCATCGTCACTGCTGTCCTCATCACCGGTCTTGGTATGCAGAGGCTGACCCCTCACCACATGACCTCCCATGCCACTCTCAACATCTATACTTTGCCACCTACTGCAAGAAGCAGGGGATATTGGCCCCATTTCTTTGCTGCCAAGTAGCTGCTGACTGCCCTCCTCAAATTGTTCATCCCTTTGCTATATAGTGGGGCTGAGCCCAGACCACATAGTAGATCTCTGGCTTTGGGGGAAACCGGATGGACAGAGGCGGGTGAGGACAGGTTAGGGCCGCTGACCCGCTCACGGGCCATTCCAACTAAGGGTTGTGTCTGACGTTCCCACCGGGCTCTTGGCTGGGGTTGTCAGATGTCATCTGGGAGGAAGTGGATGACCTAGTCAACCAATCAAGAACCCTTGGGTTGCTATTCAGCAAACGGCCGCTAGATGACAGCGGCAGTTGTGGCCTCACCGAGTGACCCCTGCTGCGACATCCCCTTGCTGTGCTGCGACCTGGGCCTGGAATGTTTGTGCCTCTGCCACTCGCAGGGTAAGACCTGCCCCTTTCTGTCTACAAACTGTTTGTTTAAAATGTACAGCACTGTTTATGAAATATCTTTTATGATAAATAACACCCTGATTTACTCCAAATAAAACCCAGTAACAAGCTTTGGGAAAACCCGGGATATAAATTGGCTGCACAAATTGGCAAAAAAATTGACTGTATGTGCCGTTTAAAAACTCTGTTATTTTACTAAATTTTAAAAAGCACAAAAAGGCTTAATTAACCTTTTCGATATAAATTATCTACAGAATTTTTCTGGGGGGGTGAAAAAAAAAGTTTTTCAGTCTTTTACTGAATACAACGCAGAACAATTTTAATTAACCCCTGATTAAATTGGCCAAACAATTAGCAACCCAAACTACGAGCTTTGTAGCGTGTTACTGGGGGCTTTCTACGCTACACAAAAGAGAAAAAATTGAAATTTAACCCTTCGCTTTGAATTATGCTCGGGAAAATTTATTTTTTTGGCGGTGAAAAAGATTTTAATTTTTTTCACCACAGCAGAAAAACAATGCTTATTAACCCTGGATGTAAATTGCACCAAAAAATTGAGCAACCACAAACTACGGCTTTGTACTTACAATGCTTTTTTATGCTACAAGCAAGAAAATAATTGAATTAATCTCGCTTGTAATTGGGCTCGGGAAAATTGTTTTTTTTGGCGTGAAAAAGACGGTTTCTTGGGTCACCACGCAAAAACAACGTTTAAATTTAACCCCGGATGAAAATTTCAAAAGAATTTTCACCAAAAATGAATGGGAGAATGTAAAAACGTGTTTTTTAAATGAAACAAAAGGGAACTGGTTAGATCCCCCCTTTTATTCAAAAGGGTGCAGATAGCATTTAAAAAATATATCCCACTGGACGCACACTGGACTTTTAGATCCAAACCCAAAAAATCAGAATAGAACACTAAGAAAGCAGTCTCTGAGACAAGCGGGGCCCCCACAAAAGCTGTATAAAAAAACAGTTCTTCATAAAGCTTTTACAATCCCGCCCGCACCTTTCCCCGGGCATACAGTGAAAGGGGTGGGGCTCCCCGGTCCCCCGGTTTAATATCTGGTACAGAATCCCCGGCCTCATTGGCTCCATTTGACATGGATGCCGGCTATGCCCTTTCTTCCTCCCAGAGGCTTTGCCCATGTAAACGCCATGTGCTCGCAGCCATTTTATCAATCAAAAGCACACTTCTTTCACCTGAAGTACCCCAAACTTCGACTTCGTTCAGAACCGAAGTTTTCCTGAAATTCTAAACGAATTCCACTTCGTTAGAATCAATTCGCCCATCTCTAATTAAGGCGTGGAGACGAATATTTTTTTAATGTGTTGCCCATTATGTTGATGGACATGCTAGGGTTTATAAACGTCTTTTAGGGGGTAGCTTACGATCTCCTAATGTCCCAGGTCCGTCCTTGCACCTGGTGCATCCTAACTTCTCATCCAACATCACCTCATTGACCCTGATGCAGCCTCTCATCCAATCAATGTCATTTCATTGCTTCAGGCAAATCAAAGTATGTGTCAAAGTAACAACTACATGAATGCCAAAACCCACATTTTTCCAGCAAACCATTGCCACTGCTGATTTGCCTTCTTCCATAGTACATGCTTGTGCCATCTCTTCTCCAGGTAAGTAACACACATGCATCTGGGTATTTACAGGTAGCAAAAGAAGTGTAATTCATTTCACCATTGCTTTGTGAACTAGTTCTAATGCTCCCAAGCCCATGGTATATGGTGTGTTTTGTGCAGAATGGACAATCTGACCAGTCCGTGATTACAAGCTTCATTAGCACCAGATGTAATGCACTATGTATCCTGATGCACAGTAACTGTTTAAGCAATTTGTGCTAGAGTAGCTTTTCTGTTGGATTGCACCTTATGGGCTAGCCTTTGTTTTTCAAGCGCATCAAGGAATATCAGGCGCCCATACACTGTTGGCAATTCAGCGGTCATCCTTCCTTAGACCACTGTTGGTAAGTACTAACCACTGCATACTGGAAATACCTCATAAGAGCCTGCCACAATAGAAAGACCTAGGGCCACATGTATGAAAACTGTCTAGGTCTAAAATTCACTTTATTGCTCAAAGCAACCAATCAGAGTGTCCCTTTCATTTCATATAGTGCTCTGGAAAAATGAAAGGGGCATGCCGATTGCTTGCTATGGCCAACAAAGTGAATTTTAGACCTAGACAGTTTTCATACATGTGGCCCCTAGTTGTTTACGCCTCACAATGTAGCCTTCATGATAGTCGCTTAGATTCTTACTCTTGTCCATTTTCCTGTTTCAACTTTAAGACCTTGCTGTTCACTTGCTGCCTAATATTTTTCACCCCTTGACAGTTGGAATTGTTACAAGATAATCAATGTTATTTACTTTACTTGTCTTTGATTTCAAAGCTATGGCTGATAAATGTAGTTACAATCATATTTATAATAGTCTTTCGTGTTTCTTTAGGAATGTTACAAATAAAAATAATAATTTTACAGAAATGTTATACAACAATGTATTAAATGCACTTTATATAAATCCATTAATAATTACAAAAATAATATAGTGGGAATACTGTACATAACAGAGCTCAGATCTGCAGCCTTTTAAATGTTAAATGGAGCTCTAAAATTGCTACAAGTTTGTCTCACTTCATAAATTTACCTGAAGTTTAGATATTTTCCACAGTGATCCTGTTTTTCTCTAATGCAGTACTCACCTGGTATTCATTTATATAAGTTATACTGTCGGGAGTGTGTGTGCTAAACATTCTGCATCTCCATAGAGTTTGGGCAAGCATAAATATTATACAATCTTCAGCACTGTGGTTAACGTAATAAGGTTCTGAGCTTGATTAAAATAGCTTCATCTTGATGTTTCATTTGGTTGTCAATATTGTTACTCCTGGGTTTATCATCTGAGCACATATGGTGCGTTATAGAGTTTTGCATTCCATTTATTCTGGGATTCAGAGAACAGATTGTTATTCACGGGCTATTATGGTTGAAACAATTTTTTGAATGTTAATATTTATGAAAAAAAAGGAAACATAACAACTCATTGTACAACTCATGATACAAATTATTCAAGTTCAAGTTTCATGGAATTTTAAAAGAAAAATAAAATGTGGCCAACTTTATATATTAAGATGTGATATTTAGGGGACTAAAGCATTCTAGAACATTTATGTTATCTGTCCTGAACAAGTAGTGTTACCAAGCAATTAAAATGCCATATTACCATTATGAAATTATTCCCTTCCAGATGCTTAAAAAGTGCCAAGATATTCCCCGATGCTTTATGCAGAGTGTTATCACTTATATCAGTACTAGCTAGTGTCTCATTTAGGAAATAACAGTTATATAGGCTTTATGCAGACCAGTTTTAAGAGTATCAATTGCTATTATACTGCTTAACTTTTCTTTATTAAATGCAGCCTACCTTGACTTAAAGAGAACCTGTCACATAGATTATGCCCCCCTTGCTGAGGACAGCACAAGCTAGTGTCAGACATGTTGTTTCCAGCGCTGTATCCCTTATTCTGTAAGATGCTGTAGTTTTAGAGAATTTAATGCTCAATTCTTATTCATGAGCAGGTGTTAGCCCCGCCCACCAAAGGCTAGCCCTGCCCTCCTGGCAGTTATTCACATGTTTCTACCTATTCAAAGTAATAGGTTAGTCAGTTGTGAGGTGGGCGGGGCTAGCCTCAGGTGGACGGGGCATGAACAAAAACTGAATCTTTTTTATGACTCTTTTCTGGCTGAAAACTGCAGATTTGAGCATTAAATACTCTACAACTACAGCATCTTACAGAATAAGGGACACAGCACTGGAAATAGCATGTCTCTTCCTACCTTGTTCTGTCCTCAGCAAGGGGGGCATAAACTAGGTAACAGGGTCTCTTTAAGTCCTCATGCACATGGGTGTGGTGAGGCTTTATACAAGCTATGTAAGTTGTAAATAGCTTCACATAAGCTCAAGGGAAAAAAGCTATGATGCTGCAGTGCCAGATATTGGATTTAGTGTTCCCCCAGTCACAGCTGACTCACTGAGCCTTGCAATGTGTCTGGGAGTAAACCCATACCAGATTCTCATCTACGGACAGATATTTTTTAGGATGAAGAATACTGGCTTAGTAGGTTAGAGGTACTACACTTAGCTCTAAATGGGTAATGTTTCTAGATTGGGTAGAGGCACCACATGGGTATTTTGACACTTTTATACCATGATTGCTCCACTGAAATCTAAATATATTTAAAGAAGCTTATAGCTGTATTATGATACCCAAAGACTTTCTAAGAGGCCACATTTTACCTTTGCTTTCCAATGATTGTTTTTATACACAATCATTGAAAAAACCTTGATAGTGAATGGAATTAAAAACAAGTTGATAGATTCCATATGGCAAGATATACACTAAGAGAACTTTTCTACTCCATGCGTGTAAGAAAACCCTAACAACAGTTTTATTTATCACATGACTGCATCTTCTAGAGGTTTTTAGAGTACTGATGCAATCATGGGAGCCATTGAAACAAACAGGAATGAGTTTTGTTACTGCCGGACATTATTAGAAGAGTGAAGAAATCAGGCGACACCTTTCAGAGGCTAGCTGAGTATATTTGATGGTGAGCTTTCGAGAGTACTAGCTCTCTTCTTCAGACATGGTGTTATACAAGAAAATTTACACAATTTTTATACACAAAAGACATGGACCTTCAAAGAAACTTAGAATATTTAAAAATAACAAAATACAATAAGTAGAAAAGTCATTTACTTCTCTACTTACTGCATTTTGTTATTTTTAAAGATTCTAAGTTGTAGTTCTACAGATCAATTAGAAACAGCACAAAAAAATCAGTTGGTGAGTGAGAGTATTTCTTGTCTGTACCTTTCCACTTGTAATGTCAAATAATGTCTTTCTTTAGGTAGCCTTGGATCAAACATTATTTTTACTAGTGGGCAAATATATTTGTTAGTTTGTTACAAGTGTATAAGTGACTATGGTTACCAAATTAGTGGGAAGAAAGCATGAGGTTCACACAGTTGAGAGAAAGATTATGGAAACAAAAAGCTTCCCTGTCCCATGAACGATGTGACAAATTCCTCCTCATTTGGATAACTGTACCTTTTCGATTGCAAAATCCTGAAAAAAAACTAACTGGAGTTATGTACATCAATAAGATGGTGTGCAGTATTAGAAATAGTACAGCTGCCTGGGTTTTGAATGTATTTTAAATGCTCACAAATAGTGTTGAGCGATTATTATCGACAAAGTTGAAATCGGCATAGTTTTTATGTGATCGAAATTTTAGATCATGCGATAAAATAGTTAAAAATCTGTGCATCATCTGATTAAGATCGCGCCATATTCGCGCTTCCTGTCAATTTGCGGCCCATCAAATCAGCTTACAGAATAGAGCAGGTGAGAGTGTGTGCGACGTCCATTACTGGGAATGTGTATGGTTTGATATTGGTAACGAAAAAAAAATATTAATCATAAAATCATGTTTATTTCTTTTATTTTCTTAGCCAAGGATCAATAGTATGGGTGCAACGAAAATAAAGAAACAAACCATGATTTTATTGATTTAAAAATTTTTTTGGGTTACCCCCATATAATCATTCGTTTTATAATAACCATCGGGGCAACTCTGTAGTGTTTATAATTTGGATTTCGGCCAGTACAGTTTTTTTCAGATTGCATTAGAAAACCCATAGGAGCGTCGCTCGCTCTCTCCCATTGGGCAAATAACCGCGTCCTCTTTAAACTTAGCCAAACACAGAGCGCGCTCAGAATTTCTTTTCCCCAATAGAACTCTAAATGAGGAAGTAGCTCGCGCTCTATTGCTAAGCTGGACGAGCCCCCGCCGCTTCAACCAATCAGCTCGTTTCTGCATTTTTACTGTATTTTGGAACTGTCCCTCCTTTGAATTGGATTGGTCAATTTTTCTCCAAATGATATTATATGGGACATTGTCGCTCCTATCTGATTGGTCAATTCTCCTCCATAGGTATAAATGGGACATGTCGCTCCTATTCTGATTGCCTGTTTATGCCGACCAATGAGAATAGGCTTAACAATGAAATTACTGTATTTCCGGCAATTCTCTCTATTGCATTCCCTATTTAGCGCCTGGTCTCGGCGACAAACCGCGTTTTGTCAGGTTTTTAATTCTTTATTTGTAAAGAAGGTTCTGCTCTTTACTGATAATGTGTTTTACATTTAATTAAAAATAATTTTTTTATTAATACTCATGCCGCAACGGCGCTGAAGCGCCAAGATTTTCAGAGCACCCATCTCTCCATAGACTATAATGGGAGAAGTAACTCGCGCTCTGAATGGCTGGGATAGCCAACCCCCGCTAGCACACCAATCATCTCTTTCTGTCTTTTTACTGTATTTGAACTGTCCGCCTTTGATTTTGATTGGTCAAACACCCCATAAGATATAATGGGACTTTGTGCGCTCCTATTCTGATTGTTCAATTGTTTTCTCCATATGTTTTTAATGGGTCTGCTGTCACTCCTAATCAGATTGGCTGAGCTAGCCAAGTCCCCGCTAGCTTAACAATCAGCTCAATTTCAGCATTTTTTACTGTATTTTGAACTGTCCCGCCGAGCAATCTGAATTGGTCTAAACTTCTCCATAGGAATATATAGGGTCTTTGTCGCTCCTAATCTGATTGGCCCGAGCTAGCAAGCCCCGCATCTCAGCCCAATCAGCTTTTTTCACCAATTTTTACTGTAATTTTGAACTGTCCCCGTGGATTCTTATTGGTCAATCCTGTCCCAAAGGTTTTTAATGTGTAGTTTCACTGTCGTATGCTATTCAGATGGCTGGTTTTATGCAGACCAATGAGAATAGCTTTACAGAATTTGAATTACTGTATTCCCGGCAATTTACAATATCATAATTCCTTGATATGAGCCCCGTTCAGAGTTTTAGGAAAGTGATTTTTTATTTTTTATTATGTTATTTTTGAGGTTCAGCTCTTTTCTCAGACAATGTTCTCCGCCTTTATAAAGGCGATATTTTCGTTAATCATACTCCCGCTTGCATGAAGCGAGCGCCGAGATTTCTGTAGCGATCTTCTGTATGTTTTCCTCGCTGTTCCCTGATCCTGCTTCACTTCGCCTCTGCCAGGATTTTAGACCAAAATAAACCAGTCTGCTTGTCGAGCTGCCGAGTGCTGCACTGCTCCTCGCTTGCCGACTCGCGCAAGCGTACATGCTCGGAGTTTTCCAGCGCACCGCGTCCCGCCCCGCGGAACGCCTACCCCCACCCACTTCCGCCCCATTGCCCGCCCCTTCATGCGGGGCCAGCTGGAAAGTGCGAACACTGCGCCTAACACATGAATCGCCGCGTCCGACAGCGGGATTCGGGCTGGGAGGCGCAGGTTACGCCAAAAAACAGGCGGAAAGCCCGATCATACATGTCGCCCTAGTGTAGACATTGCACTGCAATAGCTTTATTATTAACAGTTTTCTTTTGAAATATTTCCCCTGGATATTGGCAGCCTGAACTTATATTAGGATCACAACTTTTCTAGTAACTGCAGGTCCTCTTTGTTAGTGCAAAACTCCACTATAAATTAGACATTGATACATTTCAGATAGTGTTCTTATTTCATTTTTCTATTCCATCTCTGTGTATAGAACCACCTTGCAGTTAAATTAGAATCCAGCAATTTTGTTAGTCAGCCAGTTTGATAGGTGCCAAAAATACCTTTTTTTATCCGAATACATTACAGATACGTGTTTTGCACTTTGCACACTACAGCTTTGTTCATTGAGGCACTTAACTTAAAAGTGAATACAGAAATTTTGTATCACCACAGTGAATTGAAAGTGCCAAAAATACCTTTTATTTTCCTGAATACATTACCAGATACGTGTTTTTTTCACTGTTGCGCACTGCAGCTTTGTTCCATTGAGCACCTGCACTTAAATGTGAAACAGCAATTTATATGTCACCGCAGTGACGAAAGATGCCAAAATTACCTTTACTATCCGAATAACATTACAGATACTGTTTTTTTCACTTTTGCCGACTACAGCTTTGTTCATTGAGGCACCTTGCACTTAAATGTTGAATACAGCAAATAGTACAAGTCCCTATTATAAAAAATGGTGTTTCTAACAGACATTTTGTTCTTCACATTGTCCAAAGTGGCTCAGGGTCATGCTTTGAATTTTGGGGCATTTTGCTGTGACATGCAGCTATTCTACAGGTCCTATATTAAAAATTTTTTGTTTCTAACAGACATTTGTTCTTTACAATTGTCAAGAGTGCTCCGAGGTGATGTGCTGTCAGAACAGAATAGGTAGACACTGTTATGGACACATATTGCAAAATGACTTGTTTTTGCAAGATCATTAACAAGCTATCAATTCCTGTATTGAGACAACCATGAATACAATTTAAAAAAGAGAAACAAAGACCATTGTGGGTTATTCCATCCTATTTAAAATGTGTTTTTCTAGAATTAAACTACTAAAAAACTTGCATGTACAAAATAGCTGGTAAAAAAATTCCTCTGATGTACAAGGGAGGTACATAAAACTTGAACCAATGTAGGTATTCAGAGGACATGGAGTATGGAGCACGGACAGAGAACTAAGTACAGAGACAATTTCCTCCATCACATTGAGTAAAATGAGAAAAAGAAAGCCAAGAAAAAGGGCACCTGGGGGTGAACAGGAGCGTAACCACCAGTATTTCCCAAGTGAAGCTCAATTGTCCGCACCTCATAACGAGGGGCAATCCTACCCAGGACAGGGGACAGTAATATGTCCAGTGAAGGCATAAAATGGTGGTTGGAAAGAACTCTTTTTTTTTTTCCGGCACTTTTTAATCTGGGTCCATGCAGGTTTAGTGGCACATGCTGTGGCCCAGGACGAGGGATGATTCTATTGACTAGATATGAAACTAAAAATGGGTTGGTTCAATGGAGAGCTCCTTTTTTCCGGCACTTTTAGATCTGGGGGGTTCATCGCAGGTTTGGGCTCATGCCTGTGGCGCCAGGAACAGGTATGAGTTCAATGGCCAGTGAAACTAAAAATGGTGGTTTGGAAAGAGACCTCCTTTTTTTCTTTCTCCGGCACTTTTTTTTAATCTGGTGGGGTTCCATGCAGGTTTGGGGCTCTGCTGATGCCCAGTTGACAGGGTATAAGGTCCAATGTCCAGTGTTCTAAATGCTAAATAGTGGTTGAGAAGATCTGCCTTTTTTTCCATGCACAGTTTTAATCTGGTGGTCATGCAGGTTTGGTGGCTCCAATGCTGTGGGCCCATTGACAGTTATAGGTAATGTCCATGAAACTAAAATTGTGGGTTTGAAAGACTCCTTTTTTCCGGCACTTTTTTAAAAGTCTGGGGGTCATGGCAGGGTTTGGGGTCTAGTGCTGCATTCCCAGGACAGGGATTTTCAATGTCCATTCAATAAAAGATGGTTCAAATCATACTCCTTCGGGCACTTTTAAAATTGTGGTCTGCGGGGTTTAAAGGCAGCTGTTGCAAGAAAAAAGGGTTTAGGAAGGTTCTGTATTTTTTTTGGGGCTTTTTAAACCAAAGTGTGTTGCCTAAGGTAGCACGAACCTTTTTGCTTTGGGATTTAATTCCACTTCTCCACCCCTGTTTGGGGTAAAATGAAGGTGTTGTTGCTCCCCCATAACTTTAATGCATCGATCAAAAACTACCATCGACCATCAAAAATTCTTGTCGATGATGGTCGGCTATCCCATCGACCGAGGGATGGCCAACGAATCGCTAACACTACTCACAAATCCATTTTTAAACTGGGGGAAGTGGAACAAAACTAATAGGTTGCCCCAAATTAATTGAAAAAAAATAACCAATACCTTTTTACAATTTAGATAAAATTTTAAAAATTTATCAAAACAAAAAAACTTGTTTTTTAAAAAAACATTTTTACATTAAAAACTCCTCAAAACCAAAAGGGAACCATGGAAAAAAAACTAAAATAATAAAAATTTTTTGCCCACTTTGGGAGCCGCACACCTTAAAACCCATGTTAAAATCCCACTAAAGTTCATCCTCAAAAATATGGGAAATTGGTTAATAATGCCCTTCATTATTATTATTATTATTATTATTGGAAAATGTTCACTAGATAAACACTTTTGTACCATTCCAAATCAAGAAACATAACTAAAAAACTAAAAAAGGGCACATAATTTTTTGAAAAAGCAATTCCTACGGAACAGAAAATTTTTGAGGTTTTTTAGTTCACTTTTTCTGACAAAACTGCTAAACCCACCTACCCCTTTCAAGGGGACTTCAAATCAGGGGGTCCACATTAACGTTTTTTTTCCTTTAGGGCCTTTCAGACCTCCATATTTCAGGGAGTGAAGGCAGCAGCACTAAAAAATTTAATTTAAAAACCTGCAAGGTGGGGAGTGTCAAAAAACCCCCCGGGCGCCACCCCCATCCCAACCCCCAAAAAACAAAGTTTCAACCCAAAAAACTTTTTAAAAAACCCTATGCACACGGTTGGCAGCAAAACAACACATTCCAAATTCATAGCCAATCAACAAAAAAAATAAAAAACAATGGGTTTTTTAAAAAAATTTTCCCCCACTTAGAAATGACAAAATTTTTGAAGGATTCTCCCCTGGGTTTTTTTCGACCCCCCCACCTCACGGGTTTTTTAAATCAATCAAGTACTTATACGGTGCTTCACCCCGAAGTGGGAGGGGCCGTACAGGCTCTAAATAGGGGAAACTTTTGTGTGGAAAACCCCTGCATTTAGGCCCCTTGAAAAAACCGGGAGATGGGCTTAAGCAGTTTTTATCAAAAATGTGAACTAAGAAGCCAAAAAATTTTCAGTCCAATTAGCAGAAATGCTTTTCAAAAATTCCTATTTTTCTTTTGATATTTTTTTTAGTTATAGGAGCTCTGATAATGGAATGTGTATGTATATTGCTGCCCACCGGTGCCCTATTTTATTTTTTTCAAAAAAGTTTTTTTGGAGTCAAAGCCACTGCAAGGTAGGCGTTTAAAAAAGAAGACATTTGTATCAGGGATAAAGTAGATATTACAAGATTTTTTTTTGTAAGGTTTTTCTGACAGATTGAGAAACCCCTGTGGGTAGCCCCCGCAGAAGACTTTATAAATGTATGAAATCCTAAGGAAAACATGATCAAATACAGTTTTTTATTTAGCCAATTAGTTCTCCAAGGGAAATGGATAACGCTATTTTGGGCTAATCACTGGAAAATGAAGAATTGTTTCCACTACTTTTTATGAAAAGGGGAAAAATTTTCCGAAAACCCCCAAAAAACTAAAAAAAAACACAGAAAGAAAAACAAAATAATTTAATTAAAAGTTGTTTTTAAAAAAATCAACAAAAGAAATATAAAAAAAAATCCAAATTTACAAAAGCATCTTTTGGGGCCCAAAATTGGACCGCAAAAAAAAGGGACTTCATAAAAAAATTTTTTTAAAATTTCAAAACATAACTAAATTTCTAAATTAATTTGCTTCCCCTTTTTAAAACCACAAAAATAAAATCACCCTCTTAAAAAAAAAAATGGGTACAAAAAACTGACTCATTTAATGAGTGGCGGCCACCCCAGGTTCGGCGCCCTATGAAATTTAAAGGCCAGCGACCCTTTAAAGGTAATTGCCGGGTGCTGACCCTACATATTCTGGCCACTCCTTTCCTGCCTTGTCAGATCTATTTGGTGCCTATGCTTATAGTTAAAGCATTCTTCTGTGTGTTCTGTTCCTATCCTGTACCAGACCCCATGCCTCTGTTCTCTGACCTTGTTATGCCTGTTGCCTGCCTTGACCTCTTTGCCGGTCCCCAACTATGAGATTGCCTGCTGATTCTGTACCATGCTGCGCCCCGACTGCCACTGCATGCAAGTTGGGTCAGGGGTAGGGACCTGGTAGTCTCCCGCCACAGCAAGTTCAACCTGCCTTGTGGCACATAGCTTTTCTAACATAAGAAAACTGTGTACCCATAACTCCTCCCACCTCTGCCTAACCATCCTCACTCTAAACCTCCTTCCCTCCAACTTCTATTCACTCCCTGTTCCTCTATAACCTCCAATCCACCTTCCTCTCACACCCTTTTCTCTATCCCATTTACACCCCCACACACACTCACACCCTCATCTCCTTGTTCCATCCCCACTTTACACCTGCACAGAGTTAAAGGGGTTTTCTCACCATGCCGTTTGCCTGACTCACAATCAGTTTCCACTCACTCTGTCTCTTTAGGACGTGGGTGGTTCAATGGAGGCAATTGTTATATTCAGCTTCTACCCTGAAAAGAAAGCTAATCTTCATTAAACAAAAAATTACAGGTGCTGTGAGCACTGAATACAGTGTACCTATTTTAAACTGATGATAATCTTGTTATTTAATTACGTTTCACCCTGAGCTCAGTCTGGTCAGGCCATCCATGAGTGTGACATCACTCCCTGCTCTCTTCTCTGTCAGCTAATCTTATAATATACCTCTGTCTGGTATGCAGGTTACCATAACAACCTGTGTGCACTCAAAAGCGCATAGAAACACACTTATTTCTTGACTAAAGTAAAATCAACAAAGCAATATACTGTATTTAGAAAAAGTATTTAATTAATGGTCCCTTCAGGTTGAAAGCTAATCTTTGTAGTGCGAAAACCACTTTAAACTCTCAACTCCCTATAACCTCTTTCTCTCCCATCCCTACTCTCTACACACATTCTCACCCCCTCCTCCATCCCCACTCTACATTCACACTCTAACCCCTCTCCTCACTCTACACCCACACACACTCTCACCTCTTGTCCTCCTTTCTACACCCACACACTCACACTCTCATCCCTCTGTCCACACTACACTCACACTCTCACCCTCCCACTCTGCACCCACACTCACACTATCAACCTCCATCCCCATCACCACCCACTCTACACCCACATTCTCACTCATCCAACCGTACTCTAACCCCTCCTACTCCATCCCCACTCTACACCCCCCACAGACCCTCTCACTCCCCCGGCCCCACGCTACACCCACACACATTCACACTCTCATATCCCCACTCTACACCCACACACACATACTCTATCTCCGCCTCACTTACTCTTCACACACACACTTATCCCTCCTCCACCACTCTGAACCCCTTCTTCTCCAATCCCCACTCTACACCCACACACACTCAGGGCCGTATTTACAGCACTATGGGCCCCTGGGCAGAGCTGTGCACTGGGCCCCGCCCCCCCCCCCCCAAAAAAAAAAAAAAAACCACAACTACTCACAGAAACAAATATATACACATTACTGCTAACAAACTTTTGACCTACAACACCGCCGAATACCAGCACAGTTCACAAGAACATGACAGAGACTACAGCACTGATCGAATATAAAGCAAAGTAACCCCTGACAATCAGGGACTCAACCGGAGACGTCCTCATCTGATCAGTCGTTCCTTGAATCGTTCTTTTTCCTCTCCTTCTGTCCAGAACCACCATGACACCTTCTTCCGGCGCAACTCGTCCCTGCAGAATGTAACCCACAAACTTCTTTGAATCCTTTTCCAACATGTGTTATGGACACCCCCATTAAATAAATAGGTAGTAATGTTTACCCACCATTGAGTAGGTAGTATGTAACCCAAGTAGATAGGTATACAGCTCTTTGTAGGTACATATGCTGCCCTGTAGGTAGGTTTACAGCCCCTGTAAGATGTATGGCCCCTTTTATATAGCCCACTGTATGACTTATGGTCCCAGAAAAATAGCCCCTGTTATACCCCCCAAGTATATGCCCCTTTACAAGCCCCCTTTAAAAAACTTTTTCCCTTAACAGCCCCCTTTTTTTATGCCCCCCTTTTTTACCCCTGTAGTATATACCCCCTTATATAAAAGCCCCCTGTAGTATATCCCCCTGAGCAATGCCCCCTGTACAATGCCCCTTAGAATCCCGTTAGCAAAGCCCCGTAGAAACCCCCTGTAGTATAGCCCCTGTATAAAAAAATTTCCCCTGATAGCCATGTAAACCCCCTGAAATGCCCACATGCTAAATAGCCACCCTGTATGCCTTATATGCCCCCTGTAGCATATTGCCCCCTGTAGTATATATCCCCTGTAGCAATGCCCTCCTGTAGAATGCCCCCTGTAGTATATGCCCCGTGTACAATGCCCCTGTAGTATATCCCCCTGTAGATATGCCCCCCTGTAGTAATGCCCCCTGTACCCAAAGCCCCTTGAGCAATGTCCCCTGTAGCAATGCCCCTGTAGAATGCCCCCTGTAGTATTTCCCCGTAGCAATGTCCCCTGTAGCAATGCCCCCCTGTAGTATATGCCCCCTGTAGCAATGCCCCTGTAGTATATGCCCCCTGTAGATCCCTTATATAATGCCCCCTGTAGCCATGCCCCCTGTAGCCATGTCGCCTGTAGCCATGCCCCCTGTAGCCATGCCCCCTGTAGCCAGTATCCCCCCTGTAGCCAGTATCCCCCCTGTAGCCATGCCCCCTGTAGCCATGTCCCCTGTAGCCATGCCCCCTGTAGCCATGTCCCCTGTAGCAATGTCCCCTGTAGATTAAAAAAAAACTATCAAAAAACTCTTACATACCATTCCGCGCTCCCTGCTGTGGTCCGCGCCCGGGAGCGTGTTTCCGGCGTGAGCGGCGTGACATCATCACGCCCGCCTATGCCAGGATGTTGCTGCCGGTATTTCCTAGGCCGGAAGCCGGGGCTGCGGCGAGAAATACAGCGGCGCAGGAGGGGATGACATCATCTCCTGCGCTGCTTAAAGACGCGGCGGCCTCCTGCAGAGTGTCGCGCTGCCTGGAACCGCCGCAGGGGCTGTCGCTCCACTGTGCAAGGTAGTCTGCTGACCGGGAGGGGCCCCCAAAGCTGTGGGGCCCCCAGGCAAGCGCCTACCTGGCCCAAGGGGATAGACGGCCCTGCACACACTCCCCCACCCCAAACCACCAGGAAATTTACTTACAAGTTCTGCTGTAGAGACAGCACTCTGCACATTTCAATGCAGACAATGCTCTGCTGAGGAGAGGAGGGAGGAACTTTTTGGCTATGTATCTTCTCCAAGCGGTGCATAGGAGCTTATTGTTTTGATAGCATCTGATGTAGGATGGTATCAGAACAACACTGGCTGGAGACACTAATGCTGCCCTGGTGCCAATTCTTTTGCAGAGAACTTCTGCCAGTTGTTCAGAGGAGCAGGAAGTCTCCCCTATTTGCAGGAATACCAATACAAGTGCTGGGAATACCACCCCTAGATAGTGGAAGGGTAAATTAAAGGAGACAAATTAATTAATTAATTAATTAAAGGAGACAAAGAGGCCCTGGACAGAGTCTTTACTCTGTTATGACAACGGCCCTGATGAGAACAGGGTTCATCCCTTTTCAGAAATTGTTCTTCCAAGGACCAAAGAAGGAGCTATATTTTATATAGCAATTACAGCTTTTATATTTAGACTTTGTAAGGTATGTTAATACAATGCAGAGATATTTGATATATTTAAGTCAAATGCATAAATAAGTTTGTGATTCCATTCCAGAGTCAGATTCAATTAGAGATGTGACATTTATTGAAATTCATTGAAATCTGCAGACTTCGTGTATGTAAAATGCCACCTGTGGCGAGTACACAATAAAAGATTTGACAAGCCATATCAAATGTTCTTGACCAATCCTACATCATTTACGATGAAGGGAAATTTGTGGGGAGGCATCCATTAAAAGAAACAATAATTTATACAATAAATAATTGCATCCCATATGTAAACCCATTTATAAGAATGTCAAGTGTTTCTGGGTAACTAATAAATAGCCGGTTGACCATGACCAGATGTAGCCAGTGACTGTTATTTACTGTATTCAGGGACGACATATATGAACGAGGCTGCGACAGAAGTCTGGCGTCTTTTCAGCCTGACAGCTCTGTTTGCAATAGGTGTAAATGTCCCACACTCAAATATCAGGCATGTTACAGGGCGCCCGTGGTAATGCGCCTGATTTCGGGGGGCGTGCGGGAGGCAGGGTGCACTAGAACCTTACGAAGCTATAGATTTAAAGCTTCAGTACGGCAATTCCAGGTGCATTACTGCTGGAACAGGTATACTACTTTCAAGGGGTTTACCTGAGCCAGAAATGTCGTCTTAGTGCTAGAATACTTCTGATTTATGACCAGCAATAGATGGGGTTCATAAGTCAGGCGCATTCTACACTATTATGTGCACAAAAATTGTCGTTTAAACGCCAAAAATCATACATGTTGCCCTTAGTGTTTTGCAGAAATTAAGCTTAAGGAAAGGAAAATTTGGTAGAGAATGACTAAGGCATCATAACTTAAAGAGGTTGTCTCACTACTATGATTCATCTTACCCAGTCCTATTTTCTTGATTTCATATTGAATTCAGGGGTGTGTTTACTGGCTTCTACTACGCTGCAGTAGAAGCCAGGTCTGTAGCTAATAGAACCAGTGCTGGCAAGCCTATCAGGTGAGTTGATAGAAAAGGTCTGTAGCTTATAGCGACCTGAGGAGCTGAGCAGCCCATATCAAAGAGGAGTTATCTAGGAATAGGTAGGACAATGTTTATTGGACACATTTCAAAATGACTTGTTTTTGCAAGATCTTTAAGCATTACAAGCAATCCTTGCAGTGAGACAACCCCTTTAAACATAAAGTTTGGTCAACATACAATCAATTTGTATTCAAACGTAACATTCATATTGTATTCTTTTGTATTTGTTTTAAATTACATCTAGATACATATTTACCAATTAAGTAAGTTTTGGCAAATATGAATATGATTGGCTAGTAATATTTTGTCTAATTAACATCTATGATACAGTAATTTATTGGTTTTAGTATGCAAGTGTACCTACCTACCTACTTCAGGCTTTTGCCAATAAAAAAACATCCTGAGAATCACACCTGGAAAGACCTCGTTAAGCCAACACAATGTCTTACTATACTGGTCTTCCCCAATTGGGTGGGGTCCCAATCGTTAAAAGCTTCCTTTTACACTTGGGGAAATGGACAGGATAATAAATCTTTCTGACATCTACAGCCCAATTGGGGATTGATTTAGCAGTTTGTTGTTTCTCTGTAGAAGGAATCAATTGCAAATGCTCATAGCCATAATAATGAACAGGACCACCATTGGCATACTCTGAAAAATGCAAACATTTTCTGACTGGCTGACAACATATTAAAATATAATTTCAACTATAGTAATTGGTAGGCAAGTATTGGTATAACCGGCACAGCATAAACATTATAACTGAAAACAAAAACTGAGAAATATTGTACACTGCACAACAATAAGAGTTGTACAATTTATATGTCAACTGAAAAGCTTTTAAAGTTGTCACATGTTATACCAGCGATAGAAATACTAAAATAATACTGGCATCATAACGATTAGCACCACAGCAAGGTACATATTTTCTTTGCCAAATATCAATTCATAAATTGCATTATTTTGAGTTCACAGTAGAAATAGTTTTATGCTATGTACAGGTTGAGGATTTGATCAAATCAAGCTTGTACAGTTCATATTTATTTTACTGGAATAATCTCACAGCTGATTGTCACATACAAAGTTACAGGATCTTTTTTTATAACTGTGAATGTGAGTTTGTAGTCAAGAGTATAGCAAAACAGCATGGCAGTTAACAGGAAGGATAGTTCTTTATGTCTGTAAGGAGTCTCAGTATCCAGTCATATATATCAGATAGCTGTCAGCCAAATGTTCATGGCCTACAGCTATATCTCTCAATTTCACCATTAGATCAGCCAAAAATGCATGTGTATTGCAATAAGTGAATTACAATACATTTTAGTACATGTCTCCAAGTAGCTTTTATCCTGCAGTAGCTCTTAAGGCGCAGGAGAGATTGAAAGATTTTATGCAAAATCATTCCCCTCCTCCCTCTGGTATATAACAAGGAATAGTTGGGCTAACCATTTCACATGAAAGATCAGTTCTAGGTCCTCTCCTCTGTTCACTCTCCACAGCCTCTATTGGACAAACCAACAGCAGATTTGGCTTCCAGTACCATCTCTATGCTGATCAGACTCAATACACCACCTCTTCCTGCACATCTACTTTTGTCTACTGTTTCTGACATCATGTCCTCTCTCTATCTCAAACTAATCCTCACCAAAACTGAACTTCGAGTCATTCCGATATTTACTAACCAAACCAGCCCTGCTATTTCTGTTTCAGTGTATGATACTACAAAAACTCCTGCCTCTGTCTTGGGGTCATACTAGATTTTGTCTGTCCATCATTACCTTTTGTATATTCAATCCCTTGTCATCTGCACCGCAAAAAACATCAACCATCTGACATTTTTCTTATTGTGTAAAGAACAAAAACTTTTATTGTTGCTAATATACTTTAATATCTTGACTATTGTAACTCCTTGCTTATAGGTCTCCCTTTCTATATACTCTCTCCAATCTGTAGCCAGGCTCATCTTTCTTTCCAGCCTCTACACTGATGCCTCTAACTTGTGTCACTATTCTGGTTGCCCATTCAGTACAGTACATAGTTTAAACTAATCACTGTCACCTAATAAGCTCTCCACAACACTGCACCCCCTACATCACTGCCTTTATCTGTGTCTACTACCCTATCCGGTCTCTGCGTTCTGCTGATGATCTTAGATTAAATGTCTTCATCTTCTGAACCTCACACGCTGGTCTCCAAGACTTTGCACGTGCTGTCCCAGTTCTCTGAAACGCCTAACACTCTTAGTTTAATACCCCTCCCCTGAGAATACATCCTCTCAGAGATGCCTTGCAAGATCCCTAATTGCTAAACCTTCACTTTCATTTACACTCACTCTGACACTCCATGCACTTGGAAACAAACAGGGACTTAGCTATATACAGAAATGCTGTCTGTATGTAGACGGTCTGGATGGCAGTTCATACACTTTTATGTGTACTATCCCATATTTATGACACATGGTCGAACCATTATGTAAACTAAGCATTTCGTACTTTTCATCGCACCACTACACCTCTTAAAAGCATTGCTCTCACACCATGGACGACATGTAAGAGTGGGGCTGTGCCAGCTAACTGCCAGTTATCTGCCGTCAAAAAGCTTTAGTAGACCTGTTCTAGACTTATGAACAGTCGCATTCCCAACTTTGGTGCGATAAGCACAGAAGCGACACATTTTAATGCGCCAAAGATTAGGGGTGTTCTGGGAGGGGAGCTCTCACACCACATTCTTAGAATTGGACACATTTATGATTCTTTGACGCCAAACTTTGGTGCAGAACAGTTAGAACAGCCAGACCAGGTTAAAGGTGGGACCTGAGCCAGACTTGTCGTATTGGCATTACACTGCCCCTGTATGTATGAAATGCAGAAGAACAGGTTCATGCATTTTGGCGTATTCTACTTTATCTTAAAGCTATGTAGGTCTGGCCTGTCAGCACCAGCGTTCATACATGTTGCCTGTTGTGTTTGATCTGTTAATAGCTTTTTACTGTGCAATGTTTGTTTTCTGTTTGTACTTATACCCACTACTTTATAAGTGTATGTTCACACAGCATTTTTCAATCCGTAAAACGTATCCAAAGACGTACCCAAGTGTGGTGCGTGTTTGGATGCGTTTTCTGTGCAGCAGAAACATACCCTATTGTTTTAAATAGGGTGTCTGCTGCGTAAAACAGATCACAAATTGACATCAATTCTTTGAACGGATCCGAAAGACACATCAGAAAGACACATCGGCTTAACGGCGACGCATATTTTAGATTGAAACTAATGTAAGTCCCACTGCACCCTATTGGGTGTGTGTTTGGGTCAGTTTTGGGTCCGAAACATGGATCCAAACATGCATCTAAAAAACATAGTGTGAACATCCCCTAAAGTAAAGAATATGCTGTCACTTTTATAAAGATTGTTATTATTATTATTATACTCCATCAATACATCTTATCAGAGATGATATTCTATGACTACGTTTATTTAAGGAGCCTAACCAGCTTAGAATAATACTTAAAATGGATGCACTAGGGTCATTTACTATCACTTGGCTTTAAGGCAAAAGTTACCAAAAGGATAACACTATTCTCTGACATCACTTCCTGTTATGCCGGTTCTGGCTGAAGCTGCTCTTCACAGACTTCCTTCCTACCATATACATGCACACTCCACATAATATGCACAATACTGATGCCCATTAAGTAAATCTACATGCTTTCTGGTACAAATACAGAAGGAAGCAGCTAGATAGAGAAAAACATTTTGTACGAAGTGCAGAGTTCATGCCTGGGCCAGCAGTGCAGGAAGTCTTTAGCTAAGACTTTAACTAAGACCTGCAATATATAGGGTGATATCAGAGAAGGGGTGTCATTCTAGCATCTTTTTCTCTAAAGTCCTGTATCATTCCACTATTTTGTTTTTCCCTGTAGTGTTATAAACCAATTTGGAAACTTGCATTTGAAGGATTATAGTGAAAGAATTTACTGCATCAGCAGGTAAAATAATCATAACAGGTACATGTTACTAATTCTAAAAAACTGCCTTGAGTTTCAAATTAAGAAGACAGTGGAGGCTGAGATGTTTCTAGGTGTTTGCTGTCTGAGGTTAAAAGTTAAATAATTCACCTCTTCCTAAATGTAATTATGGGGACAGTACTTGTTTGGCGAGTATGTGAAGGTGAGTCAATAATTATCTGCAATACAGGACTAAACTTTATTTCAGTAAAGATGGAAAACTTATAAGGACATCATTTTTGAACATTGTTCCTGTGCTTTTCAGTGTACTTTGTCCATTATTACACAAATTTCTTTATGCCTCAGAAAAAAATGCTTTTGTCTGAACAGCAAGCCATGCACGCACCACTTCCTTCCTCGAGTGGACCAAACAGTTGTTAGTTGTAATGGGTGAGCTAATACCTCAGAATTCAGTTTCTGGAAGGTACAGGCAGCAGTATGCTGATGGCCATTGTCATGCAACAACAAAATGTTTTAATGTTGTCCCAGGCACTTGCTTTACATTGCAGAAAGCAGCGTGGAAACAGACATCTCACTGTAACAGACATTCTACTGTGACAAAATGCTGTTTCTGTTTTGTGATGAAAGTCTTTGATGGATTTTGGCAAGTGATATACTTTACCTTCAGGCCACAAAAAGTAGATCAATGAATGTGGCTTTTCTTCTGTGTAAAAGGAAAGCAGTAACACCATGGAGGGGCGTAGCTATCGGAGGTGCAGAGGTAGCAGTTGCTACCTGGCCCAACAGCCTGAGGGGGCCCAAAACCACTCGTTTGCACATAAGGAGATGCCAGCATCGTCAGTGGCACATGGTTGCTGGGGGGCCCATTTCACTTTTTGCACTAGGGCATCAAGTTACTTCTCTGCCACCATGGTTAACATCATGACTAAGTCATTGGATCTGACAAGCAATTCATAGAATAATGAAACATAATTACTAGAGATGGCTGAATTTCCCAAAATTCGTTTCTTTCACTTCGCCGAATTTCTCTGCAAAAAATAACTTCGTTCCGAATTACTTCGGCACGAATCACTTTAAAATACAGCTATTTCCAGGCTGCACAGAGCCTTCAGGGTGCTGTAGAACGTTGTTGCCCTGCTTAAATATGCAGAGGGGCTTGTTTGTCTTCATACAATGTTGTGTTTTAGTATGACACGTACATGACTGCCGCCGCTCTTAGAATAGTTTCACTATAAAATTCCCTGGGCACATAAGAGGGCAAAACTGACCAAAAAACTAAAGGGGAATGTTGCTGATAAAGTCATGCCAGAGAAAGTGGAAAAAAAACAAGTGAGAGCTCAGGTGGCAACATTAGTGACAGAGTGTGGAGGTGACGGCGCTAGCCACAGCAGCATGAGGTCAGACAGTGGCACAATGACATTCTGGAGGTTGCAAAAACAGGAAAAGGTCACAGTGGCACAATGACACAGTGGGGGAGGCACGACAGCAGCAGCATGAGGTCAGACAGTGGCACAAATGACAGAGTGTGTAGGTCAGGCATCAGCCACGGGCAGCAGCATGAGGTCAGACAGTGGGACAATGACACAGTGTTTAGGTCACAGCAGCAGCCACAGCAGCAGCATGAGGTCAGACAGTGGCACAATGACACAGTGTGGAGGTCACGGCAGCAGCCACAGCAGCAGCATGAGGTCAGACAGTGGCACAATGACACAGTGTGTAGGTCACGGCAGCAGCAGCATGAGGTCAGGCAGTGGCACAATGACATTCTGGAGGTGGCAAAAACAGGAGTAGGCCACAGAGTGGGACAATGACACAGTGTGTAGGTCACGGCAGCAGCCACAGCAGCAGCATGAGGTCAGACAGTGGCACAATCACATTCTGGAGGTGGCAAAAACAGGAGTAGGCCACAGAGTGGGACAATGACACAGTGTGTAGGTCACGGGCAGCGCCACAGCCGCAGCATGAGGTCAGACAGTGGCACAATGACACAGTGTGGAGGTCAGGGCAGCAGCCCCCAGAGCAGCATGAGGTCAGACAGTGGCACAATGACAGGTGTGGAGGTGGGTGGCAATACCAGTCCTGGTAAAGATGGTTGGTGGCAGATGGAGAAACTGTCAGCAGATGTGTGGCATCAGGCGGGGTGGCCCGGCATCAGAATAGTGGCTGAGGCAGGTAGTTTGAACAGACTATTTCTCACAGTTTGGGGTGAGGCGTCATGGCTGTGTAGTCTGACGCCTAAGGCATTGGTGTGGGGAAATCCTGGCCGACCCACCCCTGTTTCATCTTGACAAAGGTCAGTTTTTCCCACATTTCCCGTGGACAAGCGGGGTTCTCCTTGGGGGTAAAGATGGCCCCGCCGCATAAAACACCCGCTCTGAGGGCCACACTACTGGCGGGCAGGACAGCTTTCCACTGAAAAACTCGGCAAGTTGCGGCCACACATCCAGTTTGGTGCCCAGTAGTCCAGCGATCTTCTAACTGGGGGGGGAGAGTGCTGTCCAAATAGGCCACCACCTTTTGGGTTTTCAGGGATGCTCCAGGTCCTGCTGCTGCTGCTGGGCGCCCTCCCCTCCTCACTAGACGGGTGAAGGAAGTGCTCATCAGTGGACTCCAGACTTAGGTTACTGCTGATGGAGCGGGTTTATTTGCTCCTACCCCCCCCACCTTCCCCGGGCGCC
The DNA here is from genome assembly GCA_025379985.1 of Phyllomedusa bahiana. Taxonomy (NCBI): domain Eukaryota; kingdom Metazoa; phylum Chordata; class Amphibia; order Anura; family Hylidae; genus Phyllomedusa; species Phyllomedusa bahiana. Next base: position 28,657 of record JAODAL010015660.1, on the reverse strand, counting down.
GCGGAAGTAGTTACGTGAGCGTGAGGAAACCCCCCCGGTCGGACCGGGTCAGAGGAGGGACAATGCCGCACATGGGCAGCGGCCAACTGTTTAAGGGAGGATTACCTATAGTATTTGAGTTTGTCCCCCCCTCTAAATTTAGCGGGGGAAAAAGGCTTCATTTTGGACGGTAGCGAGGGTCCAATAGGGTGGAGAGCCAGAAGTATCCCTCTGCCGGATGCTGACTCTTCGGCTTTTCACTAGCCAGGCAAATAAGCATGCTGCGGGCCATCTGCAAAGTGACCCCGAGGGGCTCCCTGCCTCCATTTCCACTGTATACTGCCACGGTGCTTGGGGGTCATCTGCCTCGTCTTCCTCATCTCCATCCAAACTCCTCCAGTGCTCTGCTCCTCCTTTCTTGTCACCTGGGTAGAAAATCCACTCAATTCACCAGACAATGCTTCTGCTCCAATGTCCTCCCCCCTCTCCTCCATTTTACAGCCCCCACCGGACTCATGTGGCCACGAGATGTAGTCGCCACGTCTCCGTCCCTGCCCAGACAGATTTTTTCAGCATCTGTTCCAGGACATGAAGCAGGGGGAATGACGTTATTCATCCCGTAGTCCTGGCGATGACAAATAACATCGCCTCCTCGAAGGGCCCTCAACAAAACGGCAGGTGTCACACATGAGCTGCCACTGGCTGACATCAAAGTTAACACAGGGGAGTACTTCTGTTGCCTGGATCATCAAAAAATCGTTAATGGCCTTTCTCTGTTCATACAGTCGGTCCAACATGTGCAGGCTGGAATTCCAACGGGTGGAAACATCGCATATCAGAGTGTGTTGGGGAGGCCGTTTTGCCAGCTGCAACTCGAGGAGGGTGTTCCTGGCTTTGTACGAATGGATAAAGTGCATGCACAGTTTCCTGGCCATTTTCAGAATGTCTGAAGATCGGTGGAAGACTTCAGGAAAACCTTTTCACAACCAGATTGAACACGTGCGCATGCAGGGCGCATGGACCATCCTCCTCGGTGCAGCGCGGACCCATGTTCCCCCCATTGTCCGTCACCATGGTTCCGATTTTGGGGTTGGGCACGGGGAAAAGCCACACATCGATTTCTTGCTGCATGACGCGGAGCGGGTTCTCCCCTGTGGGGACTTCGTTCGCCGAGGCAGCCAGGTGTAAAAACTGCGTGACACGCTGTGCCCTACACATGTGGTATGATGGAGCAGTACTTTTGGAGGTGAGATGGTGGTGGTGGTGGAGGAGGAGGCGGACATTGGCGCAAAAGCAGAAAGTTTGACAACGTGGAGGAGAAAGCGGCGGTTCCTGTCCAAGTTGTTGGTGTGCCTGGGCGGGAAAAGCACATTCCCCCCAGTGGGCCGTAAAGGACTTTGTATGGCCCTGACCGTAGTTACAGCTCCAGACGTCCGCGCTGCGTGAACCTTGGAACAAACGATAAGCTTAAGGACTGGCCCACCTTCTGTTTACATATTTATGAAGTGCTGGTACTGCCTTTTTGGAAAAGAAATTACGGTTTGGGAAAACTCTCCATCTCGGCTCGGCACAAGCCATTAGTTCTCTGAATGGTGCAAAGCCCACCATTTGGAAAGGGAGGAATGCAGTACCAACAACTTGGACAGGAGCACGGTCAGCTGCTGCACCTTAGGATGGTTGGACGCATACTGTTGTCTCTTTGAAATCGCTCGCTGAACGCTGCTGGCGCCATGAGTAGCGGAGGAGCAGGAGCATCTGGACGGGAGATGATGTCAAAGAGAAAGCTCCCTTCTGCAGAGGTGGTGGAGCCTTGACTGGCTGCAATGGCATGCGTTTCCATGGGCGCTGCTGCTGTGCTGTTGCTGCGGAGGCAGGATGGACCACAACATCTGAGCCACGTTTCTCCAGGCCACCGGATGGTGACGCGATGTGTTGAAAGCAGGGCCCTGGTGCCAAAAGTTAGCTCCCTGGCACGCTTCACTTTCTGCTTACAGATTCTACATATACCCATATTCGGCTCTCCCGGGGTCTTAGCAAAGAACTTGCCACACCGCCGAGTATCGGATTTTACCACCAACGCTCCGCACTGAGTGATACTGCCGCCGCTGCCTCGCTGAGCCCCTGTGCCGCTACTTTCTTGGACCTGCGAAGCGGGTTTTTTTACCCCGAGGCCACTTGGCTCCCGACCTCACACTGTTTCATCCTGCTGACTCACGGCCACACGACCCTCTTGCTGTCTGCGCCGCTGCCTGACGCGCAAGCTGACGCCTCTTTTCCCGACGGGGATGAAGCCCTTGCCTCACGGCTCCCAAGTGCGGTCGGTACATCATCATCTATTTGTATTTCATCGTCACTGCTGTCCTCATCACCGGTCTTGGTATGCAGAGGCTGGGCCCGCACAACATGACCCCCATGCCACTCTCAACATCTTTTACTTTGCCGCCTACTGCAAGAAGCAGGGGATATTGGCCCCATTTCTTCGCTGCCAAGTAGCTGCTGACTGCCCTCCGCAAATTGTTCATCCTCGCTATATAGGGGCGCTGAGCCCAGACCACATAGTAGATCTCTGGCTGAGGGAACCGGATGGGACAGAGGCGGGTTGAGGAAGGTGAGGGCCGCTGACCGCTCCCGGGCCATGCCAACTAAGGGTTGTGTCTGACGTTCCCCCCGACTCTTGGGGTGGGGTTGTCAGATGTCATCTGGAGGAAGTGGATGACCTTAGTCAACCAATCAAGAACCATGGGGTTGCTGAACAACACATGGAGTAGATGACAGCGGCAGTTGTGGCCTCACCGAGTGACCCCTGCTGCGACGTCCCCCTTTCTGTGCTTGCGACTGGGCCCGGAATGTTTGTGCCTCTGCCACTCGCAGGTGAAGAGCTGCACCCCTCTTTTCTGAATACTGTTTGTTCTAAAATGTACAGACACTGTTTGATGAAGATATCTGTATGATAAATACACACCCTGTATTGACGCCAAATTTAACCCCCTAAGAAGCTTTGGTAAACCCCTTTGGGTATCATTGCGCTCCACAAATGGGAGGAAAATTGATTGTATGTGCCGTTTAAAAATCTTTTGTATTTTATGAATATAAAAGCACAAACAGGGTTAATTAACCTTCGGATATGAATTTGCTACAGAATTTTTCTGTGGCGGTGAAAAACAAAGTTTTTTTTTACTGGTACAACTGCAGAACAACGCTTAATTAACCCTGGATGTAAATTGCGCAAAAGAATTGAGCAACCGCCCAAAATAGTAGCTTTGTAGCGTGTTACAATTGCGTGTTTTCTACGCCCAAAAACAAGAGATAAAATTGTAATTAACCTTTGCTTGTGAATTATGCTACAGGAAAAATGTATATATTTTGGCGTTGAAAGTTTCTACATAAACATAGAAAGGGATTCTTTACTGTAAGAGCCGTGAGACTATGGAATTCTCTGCCAGAGGGACTTGTCATGGTGAATTCAATAACCGAGTTCAAAAAGGGTTTGGATGCATTTCTGGAGCGTAATAATATAACAAGTTACAGTGACTAGGATTCAGGAGAGGGGTCATTGATCCAGGGTTTTTTCTGATTGCCAGATTGGAGTCAGGAAGGAATTTTCCCTAAAATGAGGACAAATTTGGCTTTACTCATTGGGGTTTTTTTCTTCCTCTGGATCAAACACCTTAGCACAACAGGCTGAACTAGATGGACGACTTGTCTTTTTTTAGCCTTACAAACTATGAAACTATGAAACTATAAATGACGGTTTTTTGGGGTCAGCACACCAGCAAAACAACGCTTAATTAACCCCTGGATGTAAATTGCGGCAAACAATTGGGCCCCCACAAACTAGTAGCTTTGTAAGTGTTACAATTGCTGTTTTCTTTGCCCCACAACAAGAGATAAAATTGTAATTAATCTTCGGTTGGGAATTTTGGGTCAGGAAAAATGTATATATTTTGGCGTTGAAAATGACGGTTTCTTGGGGTCGCACACCAGCAAAACAACGCTTAATTAACCCCTGGATGTAAATTGCGCAAAAAAAATTGAGCAAAACAAACTAGTAGCTTTGTAGCGTGTTACAATTGCGTGTTTTTACGCCACACAAAAGAGTAAATTTAAAATTTTTTAATTATCCTTCGTTTTTGGGGGTTGTGAATTATGCTACAGGAAAAATTGTAACTTATTTTTTGGCGGTTGAAAAAAATTTACGGGTTTTTTCTTGGGGGTAGCACACCAGCAAAACAACGCTTAATTTAAACCCCCGGATGTAAATTGCGCAAAATAATTGAGCAACCACAAACTAGTAGCTTTGTAGCGTGTTACAATTGCGTGTTTTCTACGCCACACAAAAAGAGATAAAATTGTAATTAACCTTCGCTTGTGAATTATGCTACAGGAAAATGTATATATTTTGGCGTTGAAAATTTTTGACGGTTTTCCCCTTTTTGGAAAGGGCAGTACACGGCAACTTTTTTACGCAAAACAACGGCTTAATTAACCCTGGATGTAAATTGGGGCAAAAGAATTTCTTTTGAAGCAACCACCCAAAAACTTACTTTGCTTTGTAGCGTGTTACAATTGCGTGTTTTCTACGCCACACAAAGAGATAAAATTGTAATTAACCTTTTGCTTGTGAATTATGCTACAGCAAAAATTTATATATTATCTGGTTGAAAATGACGGTTTCTTGGGTTCAGCACACCAGCAAAACAATGCTTAAAAAACCCTTGGATGTAAATTGCGCCAAACAATTGGGCCAGCACAAACTAGTAGCTTTGAAGCGTATTACAATTGTGTGTTTTCTACGCCACACAACAAGAGATTAAAATTGTAATTAACCTTTCTTGTGAATTATGCTACAGGAAAAATGTATATATTTTGGCGTTGAAAATGACGGTTTCTTGGGGTCAGCACACCAGCAAAACAATGCTTAATTAACCCCTGGATGTAAATTGCGCAAAGAATTGAGCAACCACAAACTAGTAGCTTTGTAGCGTGTTACAATTGGTGTTTTCTACGCCACACAGCAAGAGATAAAATTGTAATTAACCCTTTGCTTGTGAATTATGCTACAGGAAAAATGTATTTATTTTGGCTTGAAAATGACAGTTTCTTGAGGTCGCACACCAGCAAAACAACGCTTAATTAACCCCCGGATGTAAATTGCGCAAAAGATTGAGCAACCACAAACTAGTAGCTTTGTAGTATGTTACAATTGCGGTGTTTTCTACGCCACACAACAAAAAGATAAAATTGTAATTAACCCTTTGCTTGTGAATTATGCCCCAGGAAAATGTATATATTTTGGCGTTGAAAATTGACGGTTTCTTGGGGTCAGCACACCAGCAAAACAACGCTTAATTAACCCTGGATGTTTAAAAATTGCGCCAACAATTGGGCCACCACAAAATAGTAGCTTTGTAGCGTGATACAATTGCGTGTTTTCTACGCCACACAACAAGAGATAAAATTGTAATTAACCTTCGCTTGTGAATTATGCTACAGGAAAATGTATATATTTGGCGTTGAAAATTACGGTTTCTTGGGGTCAGCACACCAGCAAAACAATCGCTTAATTAACCTTAGGATGTAAATTGGCAAAAGAATTGAGCAACCAAACTACTAGCTTTGTAGCGGTTACAATTGCGTGTTTCTACGCCACACAACAAGAGATAAAATTGTAATTAACCTTCCTTGTGAATTATGCTACAGGAAAAATATATATATTTTGGCATTGAAAATGAGGTTTCTTGGGGTCAAACACACCAGCAAAACAACGGGTTAATTAACCCTGGATGTTTAAATTGCGCAATAAATTGAGCAGCCAAAATGAAGTGGTATTTGTATTGTAAAAACGCTGTTTCTTTAAATGAATACAACAGGAACTGGCTTAGATCCCACTTGGATATTGAATGTATATGCAGCTGCAGTGGACGCACACTGGATTTCAGATCCAATACCCCAAAAATCAGAAATAGAACATTAAGAGAACAGTCTCAGAGACAAGCTGAGACACCCCACAAAAATCGCTGTATAAAAATCAGTTCTTCAGTGAGAGCTATCATAATCAGCTGCGGCAGCACCTTCCCTGATCAGTACAGTGAGAGGAGTGTGAGCTCCCAGCGTCGCGCCCGGACTTATATAGTGCAGTGACGTCACAGAATCCCGCCGGTCTCTGATTGGCTTCACCTGTGCACATTTCATGCAGGCTATGCCCTTCTTCCTCCCAGAGTGCTTTGCCCCATGTAGCGCCATGTGCTCGCAGCCATTTTATCAGTCAAAAGCACACTTCGTTCACCCGAAGTACCCCAAACTTCGACTTCGTTCAGAACCGAAGTTTTCCTGAAATTCTAAACGAATTCCACTTCGCTAGAATCGATTCCCCCATCTCTAATAATTACCTTAAAATTGCAAAAAGCAGGCCATACCTCCTGCTACAAAGGCAATTCAAAAAATCCATTCCCAGCAGGAGGCAAGAAAGCCCCAGTGCCACATGGGAGAAGTCTCACGGGCGCAGGATACTAATGAACAATTATTTACTCACTTACTTATTTATAAAGGCAGCGATTGCTTAGTACATAACTGTGTGCAAGTTAAAAGTCAGTTCACAATAACAGCTGTAGGATAAAGGTCAAAGCGTTCAGTTCATACTGTTATGGTGGAGTGGGTCACCGCAAGCTATGCTGTTATAGATGCAGACCACACCAGGGATTGGAGTGTAAGGGCCTCCAGTACTCACTAAAACCTGCCACAAGGTCGAACTGACTTCAATGCGGGGAACTCCCAGGTCTCTGCCCCTGATGTCGCTATTTGTGGTGACAGTCAAAATACAGGATGTATTACAGTGGGCAAAGACAGAGGAGATGGGTGACAAGCAGGTGCAACTGTAGACAGGTAGCAGAGTCCAAGACAAGTAGCAGACTGGTATGGCGGAGCAAACAGCAGAATGATAAAGCACTGGTAAACCAAGGGTTAGTACAGATAACACTGGAAAAAGCAACCACACAGCAGACAGGGATCAGGATCACTGAAAAACACCAATGAACTAATGCTGGAGCAAAGGCAGGAAGTTCCTTAAATCATAGGAGGTCACAGGTTATTGGACTGTTCCTTTGAATCACAGAGAGGTGCTGCTTCCACCTGGCGCAGCTCCATATGTCTAACACAAAATACTGACACCGCTTGCTCCCTAGTTTTCACGGGGCCCAAATTTACCCCCTGAAAGGGCTTTCCACATGAAGTATTATTTAAAATTTTTTGGGCTTTTGAAATCTTCCCAAACCTTTTTTTTGGGGTTCCTCACTGTTTTGAAGCCTCTGGGTTTTTATTACAAGAAATTAAAAGAAAAATGGGATACTATTTACTTTAACCACAGTAAGAAGGCCAAACATACTGCTACAGAGGTGGGTCAAAAATCTTTTCCCTTCAGGAGGCTTAAAAAACCTTATGCCAAATGGGATAAGCTGCACATGTGCAGAATACTGATGAATAGGGATGAGAAAATTTTTTAATGACAAAGTTAAAATTGGGCACGGTTTTTAGGTTGATCGGAAATTTTCCCGATCAGGGGAATTTTTTTAAGTGAGAATCGTGCAAAATCTTTTACTACCGCGCCTTTTTTTGGCATTCCCTGTCTTTTTGGGGCCAAAAAATCGTTTTAGAGCATAGAGAAGGGTGAGCTGGGTGTGCGACTTCAGGATGTGAGTGTATGGTTGTCGGGGGCTAAAAAAAAAAAATCACATGACCTCGTTTTGCATAAAACAGCGTTTCCTGTTAATCACCCGTGTTTCAGTGTCTCTCACTATAGCAGGCGTGTGCTAGACCCTCTTTTAAAAATACGCTCAGCTCAGAAAACCCCAGTTCTTTTATTCAAAACGGGGAAAATTTATGTTTTTTGCTGTGAACATTAGAACATAGATAGATTAGGAATTACAGCTCTTAGTTATTTAAGACAGGACTTTTAAAAAAGATCTAGCGCTGTACACCCATGGGGGGCGGTTGAGGTGAACACGACAGACGGGCAGGTTTGGCTTTTAAAAAGGAGTTTGTATTTTGTGCAGCCCAGCTCTGCTTTGAAGTTTGCATTAAAAAGGTTTTTTTTTTCCCAAATTTTTGGCCACCCACCCTCGCACCCTGGGGTAAAAATTGTACTTTTTTTTTGTGCCCCCCCAGTTTTTTTTAAAAAGCCCCCCTTTTGTTTTATTTAGGATACAAAAAATTTGCTATTTAATTGCAAATGTATTTCATAGGTGCAAAAACCCCTTTAAATTATCCATATATTTTTTTAAATTTAGGTGTTTTTCACTTAGGCGCACCCCCATTTTTTTTTTTCAAAGCGCCTTTTTTCTTATATTAGGATACAGAAATTTGTTTAGAAAATGGAAAGTGTATTTCATGGGTGCAAAAACCCCCCTTTTATTTTTGTATAACTTTTAAATAGGTTTTTTTCATTTTGGGGCGAAACCCCAGTTTTTGTTCAAAAAACCCAACCTTGTATTATATTGGGGAACAGAAATTTGCTAATAACGAAAGCTGTATTTCATAGGTGCAAAACCCCCCTTTTATTATCCTTTTATAACTTTTAAAAGCTGTATTTCATTTTGGGTTTCGGCCCAGTTTTGTTCAAAGAGGAAACCCTTGTACTTAAATTTAAATACAGAAATTTTTTTGGAAAATTGTTTTTTTTTTCATTTTTTGCAAAAACCCCACCTTTTTTTTATCCTTTTATTACTTTTAAATTAGCTGTATTCCCACTTTGGTTCCCCCGGTTTTTTTAAAATAGCCCCCTTGTCCCTTTAAATTTGGATACGGGAAATTTTGTTTTTACTTTTGGTGTTTTTCTTTGGGGGAAAAAAACCACATTTTGTTATCGTTTTAATTTTTTAAAATAGCTGTTTTTGCACGTGGGTGGGCCCTAGTTTTTTTTTCAAATAGCCTACGTTGTATGACAATTTTGATTGAAAAATTTTTTGAAATTTGGTTCTCGTTTGCATTGTGAAAAAAAACGAAATTTTTCTCATCCGTGAAAACTTTAAATATTTTTATTGCGCTCGGGAATCTCAGTTTGGCGCGGGAATAGCGCACGTTTTATGTTTTTTTTTGAAAACTTTAATTTTCCAAATTTCCTATTTGTCCAGTTGTAAATCCCTGGGATGAAGGATAAACCCCCCCATTTTGGGGATTTTGTCTTACTGTTCTTCCACCAAACCCTTTCACAGGTTTTTTCGTTTAAAAACCAATTCAGTTTCAAAACCCTTTATTTGGGGCGGTGGGAAATTAGGGGTTTTTTAAGAATAGCTGTGATTTTTTGTCTTTCAATAAGGGGACTGTAAAAAAAAAACTTTCCTTTCCCATTTTTAAAATTTTTTTTATCTTTCGGAACATGGAGCGAAAGGAAGGTGGTAAGCGAGAAAAAGCGGGGTTTTGGGGACATGGGGGTTAGAGGTATGAGGAAAGGTGCCCTTTCCAGTGCTGGGGCAAACACGAAAAGCCGCGGTTGGGGTGGAAGGCTTTTTTAAAAGATCAAGGGGCCAAAGAGGATAATTTAGTTGCTCTGACGAAAAAATTTTCGCTGATCCCATCAGAGGGGAGAAGGAACCCGGGTTTTCAACCCCCCCAAAAAATTCGGGGGGGGTCGGAAAACGCCTTGCGGGTGCCTGTTGCTTGTAGCCTGCAGCCCCGGGGGTTTACAGGATGTCGGACGAGGAAGTCACCTGTTTTGATGTTGATTGATGATGAGACATTGCGGACCCAAAACATGGTCTTTTCGCGGGAATTTGGCTTGCGGACGCTCAAAAAGGGAAAGGGCTTTTTTTTTTTTTTTTTTCCAAAAGCCCGTGAGTTTATTCCCCAAGCCACGATCGGGGAAAAAAAACCCCGTCCTCGTTCCCCCCGGGTAAAAAGGTCCAGGAACCCCCTGACCCTGGGCCTTTTTCGAGAAACCCCTTGTTTTCACACAGTGTTTTCATATCCCGGGCCTTTGCCTTTTAAACGCTTCGGGTTGGGGGAAAGGAATTTAGGTTTTAAAACCCCCCCAACTTGTCTAGTAACAGGGCAGCAAATTTTCCCATGAGTTGAAATGTAGGGGAAAGATTTGGGCCCAAAAAAAGGGCCCCTCACCGTTGCCAGGTTTTCCAACCACGTCACCCCCGCTGTCTCCCTCCTCCTCCTCCGCCACCCCCAAGCTTTCCCAAAAGCTCCCCTTCTCTCAGAGTAATGATAAAGGGATCACCCTCCCCCGGTCAGCCCCCCACGGCCCGAGTACCCCCAGCCCCAACCAGAGACCCATCCACCCCTTCCCCTTTTCCACCATTTTTGATGCCCTGCATGCCGTACAGACCCAAAGTCTGCAGCCCCCTTCTGTCTTCCAGGTTTGGGAGCAAAAAGAAACATTTTAAACCCCCAAACCATCCCAAAGCCAAAAAGCCTGAAGGGCGGCATTGCCGGCTTTTGGCCTTGGAAAATGTTGCCTTTTTCCCTCTGGTGGTCCAGAGGGTTTTTCCCCCGTCATGGCCCTTCCCCCGCCCCCAATACCAGATACCGAGCAGGCATTTCTTTTCCGAAAAAGCCGTCCTGCCCCGGCCCGCCACGGGGTCATCTAAAATTTTAAGGGGGTTTGGGCTGCATCTGTGTCCCGCAAAGTCCATCTGCCCCGAACTTTGGGTTGTAAGCAAGGCCAAGGCCTAATCTCGGGGACAGCTCAAATTGGGGAGCTGGGTGTATGTCTTGGTGGTAAAAAATGGCTTAAGGGTCGGCGCACGCTCTTAAAAATCGCAGGGATGGTGAAGGGTTCTTTCCCCAATGTCCTTGGGTGGCTTCAAGTGCCCCGAGAAACCAGGGTGTGTTGAAAAATTTAAACTGTCTTTGGGAAATGTCAACACACAGGGCAGGAGCTTGGGCCGGGGGGCCGGGTGGGTTGGCAAAAACCTTTTTGCCAGGGAAAGGGGGTTTTGCGGGTAAAGGTCGGGAAAACTGTGGCCGGGCCCCTTTTTGATCGGTAGGCTGGGGACATCCCCTTTCCCTTTGGGACATTCATGAACCTTGGCGTTGAAATTTCTAAAACGCTGCCCGGGTTTTGGGAAATGCCTTTTGAGGAAGGCTCGAGGTCTTTAGCTCACACTTCCCCCGTTCGCACCCCGCTTCGGGCCCCCCTGTTTCCCATTTTCTCGTCAGCTCGGCCTCCCCCCCAACCATCTCTTTTTTGACTTTGGGAAAAACGCTGGAATTCCACCCTCCCAAAGCCCGCGATTGTGGGAAGCAGGAGTTTCCATTACGCAGTACGAAGGGACACATGGCCTTTAAAAGCGCGGTGCGGACCTGGGGGTTTTTGAGCCACCGAGGTGGAGGAGGTTTAAAAAAAGCTTGCACCAAACCCCTTTCCAGTTTTGGGAAAAAGCCCCCAAAAAGGTCAGTGCGGACAATTTCCCTAGTCAGCATGAGGGTTTGTGGGAAACTTAGTTCTGGGGAAAGATCGTTTGGGCACTCTGAAACTTAAAGGGTTTCCCCCCAGCCCACAGAGGAGGGGATGGGACACAGAGCCTTTTTTCTCCTTTGAAACCAGAAGGCCCAAAATGTTTCACAATTTTTCGGTCTTCTTTAGGCAGTGGTTCGGGGTCCAGGGCTGTGCAAGGGGCGCCTCAGCTTCGGGTGCTCATCTGAGGCAAATCAGGGCTGTGTTTAAGCTGTTTCCGGGGGAGGAGGAGGTATTCCTGGACACCCACGTTTTCCAACGTCCCTGCCTTGGAAAGAGGTTTGGGATGAATTTTTGGGGGGAGGGGAAAAATTTAGGAAGATCAGTTTGCTAGTGCCCCTCGACCCAGAGGCTTGGGGAAAAACCAAAGGGGCCCTCTCTCCTGAGTGCTTGGATGCTCCATTTCCTCCAAAATTTATCCTGCCCTTTAAAGGGCCCTTCCCAAAATTTAACAACAGTTTTTGGGTGGGGCCCCCCTCCTCGATCCCCGGTACAAAGCAAAACCAGCACTTTCCTTCCCCCCACCCAAATAGAGAGTAAAATTTCGGAATTGGAGGGCCCTGCTTAAAGGGCAAATGGGACAAACTGTTGGTTTGCTTCAGTTCTTCAAATTTTCACGGTGGAACAACTTTTTAGCAACGTGATAGCCCGTAGAGTGCTAAGTAGCCATAGCGGCAGCCCGCAGCAGGGGAGGATTGGGGGGAAACCCCCAAAAGGGTGACCCCTGGCCCAAACTTTATTTACCCAAAAATCACCCAAAAACATGTAATGGGGCCCCACTACAACATACAGGGACCGGGCCCCTTTTTATCAGGTGCACGACTATATGGTCTCAACCAAAGTTTTTGGGTATGTTCCGGACCAAACGGACTTCTGGGTAACCAAAATGGGTTTAATGGCCCCAGCTCGTGGCCCCGCCATAGAGGTTTTTGTTCTGCCCCGCCCGCCCAGCGTCAAATTTTGAGCGGACCTTCAGCACAGCGGGAGGAGGGCAATTAAAAGACAAAAAGCTTTGGCTTTTACAGATAATTTTGGGGGTCGTTTGACTTTCATCAAAATGGGAAACAGGCATGGATCTTTTTGTTTATGTTGTAGCCCAAAATTTCCCAGGTCCCCCGATTTGTTGGGCCCGGGCCCAATTCACATTCCTCTTCCCAAAAAAAATGGTTTCCCCTTGAAAAATTTTTTTTTAAAAAGATAATTTTTAATGCAAATTTTTATTCTCAGTTTCCCAAAAGTTATTTTGCTGGTTTTGCGGGGATGGAGACTGGTAAAAGACACCAAGGTTTCATGAAAAAAACGTATTCATATTTACTCACTTCATCTTTAGAATATTTCGCATCACATTGTTTTTGGGGTCAAGGTGCAGTGAATACAGCTAAATCATGGTCCTTTGAACAGAAAAGTGGCTTCTAAGTGGCTTTTTCTCCTCACAATTTTTAACAGTGGCCTGAGAAGTCAATTTTTTTATAATTTTTTTTGGGGTCATGGCTGCTGTGAAATGCAGCAATACTTACAGGTCCGCTATTATAAAAAAATGTGGTTTCTAACAACTTTGGTTCTTCACAATGTCCAACAGTGGCTCAAGTGTACCCATAGTTTTTGAATTTTTGAGGCATGTAGCTTCTGAAAAGCAGCTATACTACAGGTCCTAGTATATCAAAAAAGTTGTTTCTAACTGACATTTGTCTTCACAATTGTTCAATAGTGGCTTAAGGGTGATGGGCTGTCGAAAAACAGGAATAGGTGAGGACACGGGTAAATGGACACATATTGCAAAATGACTTGTTTTTGCAAGATCTTAAACATAGCTAGCAATCCCTGTAGTGAGACAACCCATTTAATACAATTAACCCCTTAAAGACCCAGCAAGTTTTGGCCTCTCTGACACAGCCCTATTTTTTAAATCTGACATGTGTCACTTTATGTGGGAATAACTTTTTCACACTTTTACCTATCCATGTGATTCAGAGTGTTTTCTTGTGACCACCTAGTGCATTAAGTTATGTAAAGAAATTTTGTTCCATACAATCCCTTGTTTGTTGTTGAAAAATAGTAAAAATTGTCAATCATGAAAATTTTGAAAAATTTGTCATATTTAAAGTTCCAAAATTACTATGTTGCAAAGACAATAATATATTCACCAACAAAAATTAGTTTTATAAGCTTAGCATCTACCATATGGTTCACTATAGGTTGGCATCATTTTTTTAAATATTTTTTTTTACAAACATTAGAGGCTTAGAAACTTATTGAGGTACTTTCTCCCCGTTATCCAAGAAAATTTTGCAATATACATTATTATTTCGGACCAGTCCAGTTGTCTGACGTGGATTTGAGTGGCCAGCAAATATGATACCCCCATAAATTACTCCATCTAAGAACTAGACCCCTTAAATTATATGACAACAGTGGTTTAGGGAAGTTTGAATAACCCTTTATGTAATTTCACACAAATTAAAGCAAAGTGGAAGGGTTAAATTTCAAATTTCACTATTTATGCAGATTTTCAATATATATCCATTATTCACTGGAATACTGTAAAATGTGACTAGGTAAATCAATGTAATATCCAATTCCCCCAAGGGGGGTCTGCCATTTTATAGAGAGAAAAGTCCCATTATTTGCCCCTCTAGAGGCGATTATTGGCTCAACCATAACCCCATAATAGGAGGAGCACCTACTGTACTCTGGGGGCTCTATATTCAATACTATTTTTTAATTTCAGGTTTGAGGACACCCTAAGGTGCTAAAACATAATTAACACCCCTAAAAGACCCCAATATTAGGAAACAACACCCCTTAAGGAATGAGGTATCCAGGGGTTCAGTGAGTATATAGACCCCACAGGTGATTCACAATTTTTTTTTAGCTATTAGCTGTGAAAATAATTTTACAATGACTCTCAGGAAAAAAAAACCCCAAAGATATTGTCAACAATTTCTTGCAAGTAATCGGCAATACCGCAACATGTTGGTGAAAACAGCTGTTGGCGCATGTCCAGGGGTTCCAAGGGAGGGAGCGCTATTTGGCTTTTGAACGCAGAAAATTTTGGTGGGTTCCATGTGGCATTTGCCAAAGCCCCTAAAGTAGTCATAACAGGCGAAACCTTCCAAAGTCACCTCATTTTGGATTCAACACCCCCTCATGGATCTCATCAAGGTGTACTGTCAATTAGGATCATAGGAGGTGTCCATAGATGTATTTTAGCATTGGCCATGAAAATTGGGGGAAAAGACGCAGTTCGGTCCCATTGATTTTTGGGTTTTTCAATTTATACAGCATTCGCCGTGCAGTGTAAATATCAGATAACTTTGCAATGGATTCGGTACAGGTGTTACAATGAATAAGATTTATATGTCGTTTTTTTTCTCTCTCTCCTGTTTTATTACTTTTACACAATAGAAATATGCCAATAAAAAAATTGCGTTTTTAAGTTGTCTAATTCAGACATCCATAACAATTTTTATTTGCTGCTGAGAGAGCTGATTATGGGCTTTTTTTTGTGGGATGATTTATGTTTTTTATTGGTACCATTAAGGGGCATATGACATTATTTTTCATTAGTGATTTTCTGAGACGGTTTTGATAAAATCCAGCAACTTGGTAGGTTATTATATTTTTATATTTTATAGACTTCACTCTTCTTTATATATTACATCTAGCTTTACTATAGGTCAAAACGATTACACGAAACCCCATATATGTCAATTTTTAATTTAAAGTTTTACTGCTTTTATATACAATAAAAACCACTTTTTATTCAACCATGAGAAACACGGTTTATTGCATCGCCATAGTCTGAGAGCAAAAACTTATTGAATTTTACATGAAATTTGTGTAGCTGTATAGGGAATTTTTTTATGCGAAATGAGATGACGTTTTATTAGTAGACTTTTTTTGGGGTGACAAGGATTATGGATTGCTTTTAAAATCAATTTTTGGAAGGTCAGGGTGAAGAAAAACCGAAAATCCTAGTAGTGTATTTTTATTTTATAACAGCGCTCGACCTGCAGTAATCCGATATTAGTATTAGGCTATACTCATTTGGGTTCGATACAATTACAGCGATATCCTGTTTATAATTTTTTTTTTTATGTTGTAGCACTTTATAAAAAATAAAAAAATGTTTATTTTAGTGAGTAAAACAATATTTTATGCATCACTGTCTTCTGAGAGCCATACATTTATTAATTTTTCCGTATACAGAGATTTGTGTAAGGACTTTTTTTGCGGATGAACTGACTTTTAATTGGAAAGATTTGGCGTTAATGAGGAGTTTATTTAGATCTTTTTTATATTCCATTTTATGGCTGCTGGATGAACAAAAATCTCAATAATGTGGATTTTTTTTTTTTTACGGCTTTCAGCTGACGGGTTTAATAGCATGACAGATTATAGGGCCGTTTTTACGCATGCGGCAATACCAAAAATGTTACGTTATTTAATTTTTATCTTTTTTTGGCGATTGGCGTTTGTAAAGGGGAAATAGGGCGTGAACGTGTTATATTTTTATTTTTCGTGTTTGTTGTTTTACTTTGTTTTTCACTTTTTATTAGTTTTTCACGATTTTTATTTTACTTTTCCCAGCCCCACAGGGATGTTGGAATGAGAGATCTTCAGATCCCTACATTCAATTAGGAATCACTACACAGCTTTGAGGCTGTGTAACTGGTTCCTATGGCAACTGATCAATTATACGAAGCCTTCTATGCCTTCCTTGCTGTTCAGCAGAAGCATTACACAGCACGATCGCACGATCCGTGGCCAGTTCTTACTCGTCTTACCGACAGAGACGCAGGTAAGGATCCGGGTCGGGCCGACTGCTGTGGGATGTCCAGCTGAAAAAAACAGCTGACATACCGAGCCGATCGCGCGATACTCTGCCTTTAGAGTCCGCGTGATCCTCAGGACGTAACATATCAGTCCAGAGTGCGTTAACCCCCAAACGACCTGGACGTAGCATAGGTCCAAGGTCTTTAAGGTTAATAAAAAGAGAAACAAAGACGGGTTGGTGGAATCCATCCTAAAAAGTGGTGGTTCAAAGACTCCTTTTTCCGCACTTTTTAATTTGTGGTCAGACAGGCTTTTAAGGGTATCATGCTGCGTTCCAGGACAGGGATAGTCAATGTCTAGTTCCAAGTAAAATGATGTGTTCAAATACATACTGACCTTCTGTGCACTTTTTAATTTGTGGTTATAAGGTTAATGGTCATGCTGTGGGTACCAGACATGGATAGTGAAAATTCTGAAGTTTTTTTTCTGTGACTCTTGTTGCCTTAATTGTCTTGCCTAAAGATGTAGCCCATATCCATTTTTACTGTTGTGGATGTAAATTCCAGCTTCTCCAGCCCCTGTTGGGTGTAAGAAATGAATGTGTTTGTACCTCTCCCATAGACTTTATGGTCATCGGCGATAATCTATTATCGGCTATCGGATATCGGCATGATAATTGACGATATCAACTATCGATCCGATGACGATAGTTGACGCAATCGCTCATCACTACTGATGAATAATTGCTTACACACCCACTATTCAAGAATGAAGTGACTACTTAGTACATACCTGCACACAATTTTCTAGTACTATACAGGGAAGAAGATAAAAGTGCAAAAATACTGATTAACAACCACTCACACACCTATTATTCATGAGGGGGATGATTTCTAATATTACAATTGCACTCAGATAAGGCTTCTATATGATTCCAGACATGTAGTTACAACGTGTACAAAAACTGTGATATAGTAAAAATCACAATCCCCACTTAATCAAAATAGCAACCTAAAAAAAAGAGGAAAGATAAAATATAACTTTTATTAAGGTCAAGATAAAAAAGCGCCGCTACAGGACAAAACACATGAACAACAAAAACATTTTTTATACACAAACACACAATGAATACAGAAACAGATAACCCTAAATGGCCCTAAATAGCTGGTGCTAACCTAACAATAAACAGGATTATCACCCTGAAAAACGACAGTCCTGTCGAACCTATCCCTAACTGAGTAACCCTAGTAAACCCTTGTATACAAAAAATAACCCAACATGTTTCGATCATCCCAGATAATAGGATCTCCTCAGGGGAAATATAGGGAACAGAAAGGAAAAAAGGGGCACAATATCCGCAGTTATTAATATAAATTTGTTGCCTCAAATCACACGGGTGTTGCAAGGTACCGGCAAACCATTCTCAATGCCTAGTATATGTTATTTACATAGCCCGAGGTTCGCCTAAGCTTACATTGGCGTCAGTGCTCAATGCCGCTACGTCTTCTAAAAAACACTACCACACTCCATGTATGACGGAGTGTGGCGCCCAGGCGATACTAAAACATGTTTTTGTTGTTCATGTGTTTTGTCCTGTGGCGGTGCTTTTTTATCTTGCAAAATTAGATATACAGTACAGTTGTAAAAATCGAGATTTAACTAAGCTACCCATGTCTTGAATATTGAACACAGGGAACAGACATGAGTACCCTTACAATGTCCATTTGGATTAGGTACGCACTGTACAATACCTGGTACAAATCATATTAATATAAATGAGAAGATTGGAAAACAATTGAGGTGGCTTTTAAAATTGTGATAGTTGGCTGAAAGATTTTAGAGAACATTAATCTGCATTCTGCATATACACATATTGTACTGCATAAGGCATTGCCTTTATCTCAACTTACTAATTACATGTAGAGACTGCAAAAATGCTTTTACAGACAGCAGGTCTACTTTTGTAGCTTTATGCAATTAGTGTCATTCTCTAGGCCTCATTTATACCTATTTATATATTCCTCAAAAAGCATAACACAATTTCTCTCTCCCTCTATCTGTACAACATTGACAGCATTTCATGGCCTACAGAGTATAACAATCACCTGAAATTAGTCTAAATTGAGCAGCAGCAAATCTCAACTAAAAGCTGGTAGCACTGTGGTA
The DNA here is from genome assembly GCA_025379985.1 of Phyllomedusa bahiana. NCBI lineage: Eukaryota > Metazoa > Chordata > Amphibia > Anura > Hylidae > Phyllomedusa > Phyllomedusa bahiana. Next base: position 10,278 of record JAODAL010015660.1, on the reverse strand, counting down.
GACATACAGTACATGCTGATATGATTACAGTGTGACTCATTATCTGACAGTACTTTTCTATCAAAAAGAAATTGATGGAAAATGTTTGGCTTGCAGCAGGTGCAGTCTACCGTAAAACTATAAAATACAATACACTCTAAAGAAAAAAGGCACTTTCTTCTTTGTAACAGTCTTCACTTTGTCTTGTTTCCTTAACGTGACTTAGAAGAAAGTTATATTACCGAACATCACCCCAGATTTCCCTATTAGAACTAACTGCATAAGCGGTTTGAATGAATCGTTCACTGCACAGAGACATTTAGATTTTGACAGCAATTGTCCGGGTACAGTTGTGTATTGTTTTTACATAAAGATCTTACGAGTGTGTCTACGATTTCATGGCTGTGTATTGCAGTGTTTTGAATTCTTTTTTTTGCTCCCGCCTTTCTTAAAATTAGGGTAAACGGCAGAAGCTGAATTATAAAGAATTACTGTATGATAAAAGTAATAATTTAGCAAAACTTAGAATCAGAAAGCAAAGAAATGAGCAATGTACATTTTGTGGTAATTTAAAGAACATCAACAGTGCTCAGTGCTGTAAACAGATTATAGTCACTGATATTAGTCCCCTTCCCCTATGGTGCTAATCTAATAATCGTTTCTCCATATTTCAGATAAATACCTTTATAAATATAATTTGGAGCGGGGTGTGTTTCCCCCTGCAGGGATGGTGCGAACATGCTAAGTACATGCAAATGTAAACCCTACAGAATTAAAAAAACAAGGAACATAACTGTAGAAGCTAAATGCTGATTAGCAGGTCTAGAGGCTGAGAATACCTGGTCAAGTGCAAGAGCATCGCTTTTTTTTTTTTTTTGCGTGGAAATTTTATGCTACTTGGTTCTATTATGTGGATTCTCCTTTATGGTGATTCCATATATAGCTTTAATATACTTTCCTTAACTGCTGCTTACATAACAATTGGTCTACTGCGTCTATTGACTTAGTGGTGGTTTCATGATTTTGCTAAGAGGCTCCTTGAATTCTGCTTACTCCCGTGCCCAGGATCCTGGTGCTGCCAGTCAGAAGTGCTATTGTAGGTGCTACATCTGACTATTATGCTGCTGGTTGGTCCTTTGTTGCATGCCGACCCACTTTTGGTTAAGAGTAATTAAGAACCAGTCTTTGTCATAACCCCCTACATTAGTTTACATTTTTCACTATGCCAACTACAAACATTGTCCAACAGCAGCGCCCAAGGTCTCTGCTATCTGGATCCGCAGGTGCGAGTCTATCTGTGCTCATTTCCACCCGCGGAAGTTTAAATAACCCTCGAACTCGGTACCTTGTTACGGCGGCAAAGCTCTCTAACATTAAAGGGCCCAAGTGCAAATTCTGACCATCATATGCCGTGACCACTTGGCCTTTTATTAGGACTCTTCCCTCCCTTGTTCTTTGTTGCCTATCTGCTTGTTTGACCCTCTGCTACTGACTTTGATTATGCCTTACCTGCTGCCTGCCCTACCTTCTTTGTTTGTGACCAGATTACATCTCTGCCAGCTCCCTCTGTACCACGTTTGACACCTCAGCTTGCACTGTGAGCGGCCACATCAGGGGTAGCGACCTGAGAGTCACCCGCAGTCAAGTCCACTCCGCTTTGAGGCTGGCTCTGGTTAATCCCGGGGACCTCCTTAGACTCCACTCCCTGGTGTTGTCAGTGTCACCTCTCGTGGTGACCCTGCGGATCCACCTGTGCAGCCGTGACATAACTCATCGTTAATTACATTTGCATATACAATTACATACATTTGTTCTATTCCTCAGGTTGTGAAAAGCACCTGAAAACATTACTAAAGTTGCAGAGGAGTCTGATCTTAATAATATTTTTATATTACCTTGTATTTTCTTATCCTTTTACAGAGATAGTTCAAAATATACACTCACCGGCCACTTTATTAGGTACACCATGCTAGTAACGGGTTGGACCACCTTTTGCCTCACAGTACTGCCTCAACTTCTTCGTGGCATAGTTTCCACAAGGTGTGTGCAACGAAGCTCAATTGGTACCATGGGGCACAAAGAGTTGCCAAGAAAATATTCCCCACACCATGACACCAACCTCCACCCAGCCTGAACCGTTGATACAAGGCAGGATGTATCCATGCTTCATGTTGTTGACGCCAATTCTGAGCCCTACACATCCGAACTTGTCGCAGCAGAACTCGAGACTCATCAGACCAGCAACGGGTTTTTTTCAATCTTCTACTGTTCCATTTCGATGGCTTGGGCAAAAATTGGAGCCTCAGTTTCCTGTTCTTAGCTGCAAGGAGTGGCCCCCGGTGTGGTTCTTCTGTTGCTGTAGGCCATTGCACTCAAAGTTCGCCGTACTGTGCGTTCAGAGATGCTTTCTGCCCTACTTGTTTTTGTAACGGGTGGCTATTGAGTCACTGTTGCCTTTCTATCAGCTAGAACCAGTCTGCACCATTCTCCTTTGAACTCTGGCATCAACATGGCATTTCCAACCCACAGGACTGCCGCTCACTGGATGTTTTTTCTTTTTCGGACTTTCTCTGTAAACCCTAGAGATGGTTTGTGGCGTGAAATCCCAGGAGATCAGCATTTCTGAAATACTCAGACCAGCCCTTCTGGCACAGCAACAACCATGCCACGTTCAAAGGCACTCAAATCACCTTTCTTCCCATACTTGACTGATCGTTTGATTGCAGGAGATGTCTTGACCATGTCTACATGCCTAAAGGCCGGAGTTGCCGCCATGTGATTGGCTGATTAGATAAATTAAGTGGTTAACGAGCAGTTGGACAGGTGTACCTAATAAAGTGGCCGGTGAGTGTAGAATAAGGAATAATGGGTAAAATTAAATAATTTAGGTCTCTTTAGTATTGCTAATCTAAGGCTACAGGGTATGCAATAGTATCACATAACAACAATGTATTGTGTTATTGTTCATAGACGCTCATACATAATTAGTAAACCAATTTGGAAGCTGTATGCCCCACTGTAATACCTCATTCTAATTAGGATAATATGCAAGATAATGAGTTGTGTTGCATGAATCTGTCCCAGTTCAATTCAACAGTAGGTCAACTGAACTTATAAAAAAAAATGGATTCAAGATTAAAAGTTTTTACTCTGTCCCTAACTTTAACTGAAACCATAGCTTAATGTGATGTAGGACCGGAAGTGACATCAAACTAGAAGTAACATCTCATCAGCAGCACCACTGGACCCACATGTGCTGTGCACAAAAAGTCCAAACACAAAGTACAAACTTGGGGTAAGGGTAAAAATGATGGTTTGAGGCAAATTTTATTCCATAGTATGATTCAGGCTTCTCTGAATCAAGACACTTGAATTGGATTAAAATTTCACTTTCATAGTTTCATAGTTTCATAGTTTGTAAGGCTGAAAAAAAAGAAGGAGATGTCCATCCCATGTTCAGACTGTTGTGCTAAGGTGTTTGATCCAGTGGAGGCAAAAAAAACCCCCAAGAGGTAGAAGCCAATTGTCCTATTTTAGAGAAAAATTCCTTCCCGACTCCAAATTCTGGCAATCGGAAAATACCTGGATCAATGACCCCTCATCCAGAATCCTAGTCACTATAACTTGTTATATTAGTTTGCTCCGAAACTGCATCCAAAACCTTTTTGAATTTTTTAGTGATATCTCAATGACAGAGTTCCTCTGGCAGAGAGTTCCACAGTCTCACTGATTTACAGTTAAGAATCCTTTCTTTGTTTATGTAGAAACTTTTCGTTCCTCAAGATGTAGTGGAGGATGCCCCTTGTTCTAGGATTAACAGCCCTGGCGTATAAATAAATCTTGGGAGGAGTTCTCTCTATTGGACCTGTGATGTAATTTAAACATATTTTTATGTCCCCCCGAAGCCGTCTTTTCTTCAACTTTAATAACCCAAATCTTGCTATCTTTCTGGGTATTGTTAGTTTTCCACCAATTCCTTTTATATTTTTGTTGACCCGCCTTTGTACCTGTTCAAGTCTACAATGTTCTTTCTGCAGGGTGCGACGTGCACTGGTGCCAAATCTGTACACAAATTCCCATGTGTGGTCTAACCACGTGACTTGTATAAATGGAGAATAATGTTCTCATCATGTGCATCTATGCCTTTTAATGCATCACCATGATCCTATTAGCCTTGGCAGCTGCTTGTTTCTGGACACTGGCTGCTACAATTAAGTTTTACTGTCCACCAGGATTCCCAAGTCCTTCTCCATGTCACTTTTACCCAGCCTTATTCCATTTAACATGTAGTCATGTAATGGTTTTTCCTCCCCATGTGCATACACTTGCATTTATCTTGTATAAAACCTCATCTGCCATTCCCCTGCCAGGCCTCCAAACTTATCCAGATCCCTTTGTAATAAACCACATTAATTCCTCTACTGTGTTGATTACTTTTCAGAGATTTGAATCGTCTGCATAAGATCGATTATTCTACTGTGCAATCCATGTGTTAAGGATCGTTAATGAAATGTTTGAAGAGGATAGGGCCCAATACTGACCCTTGTGGTACCCCACTAGTACAGAAATCCAGTCTGCAGTATGTACAGTTAATTAACTACCCTTTGTTTTCTGATCAGTGAGCCAGTGTGCTTTACCCACTTGCACATATTTACCCACAGCCAGCATTCTCATTTTATTATTTTAACATCCTTTTATGTGGCTCCGTATCAAATGTTTAGAAAAATCTTGATATATGACATACAGTGCCATCACCCCGACTCCAGTTTAGCACTGACTTCCTCATAGAAGCTGATGAGATTAGTCTGGCAGGATCAGGATCCTTCATTAAACCATGCCTGGAACGACGTTATACATTTATTTTCAGGTGTGATACTCCAGGATAGCATCTCTTAGAAAACCCATTCAAAACATTTGACCCACAACAGAGGTCAAATTACCGGCCTTTAGTTTCCTGGATACACTTTTTGGACACCCTTTTTGAATAGTGGCACCAACATTTGCTCTATGCGGGCAATTTCCTATGGGACATTACCCCGTTATTAGACAGTCCATAAATATTAAGAATAGGGGCCTATCTATGACATCACTTAAACTCCTTGAACACGTGGGTGTTATGCCATCTGGACCTGTGGGGGGGTATAATATTTTTTGGCTTTTTAATCTTTTAAGACGGAGCTGCACTTCTTCCATGGGTTAGGACAAGAAAATTCTGTAAGTGGAGTTTACCTCATCCCTATGTTACAACAGGAAGATCAATATCATCGGTATATTTACAGTGTGAGAAAAATGTGTTTAATAGGTTTGCTTTTTTCTCACTCGCCTTAATGTCTCTTCCTCAGTATTTTGTGGCTCCTTGACAAATAAACATATATTGGAAGGATAAACGGAAATTTATTATATTATTGGTCACTATTTCCTAGGTGCCACTCAACCTGAACTTTTGTTACTCTGTCTGGTATATTAGTCAATAATTAAGTCTAGAAGGGCCTTTCCTCTAGTCGTTCTTGCACCATTTTGCTAAGGTATTATCATTAGTTATTGACAAATAACCTGTTTACTTTGTGAGAGCTAAAGGTTTCAGCTTCCAATGATGTTGGATGTTAAAGTCGCGATTATAATAACCTCATTTGATTAGCCGCCTCATCTATTTGCATGAAGAGTACAATCTTCTATGGGTTTTTCTGTTATATTTGGGGGGCCTCCTTAGGCAGACCCATATTAGTATTATATTGTTATTGTTTACCCCATGTATAATTTCACCATAATGATTTCCACTTGTTCATTACCTGTACTATATCTATCGCGCATTGGTTGGGTCTTCAGGACAGGATTTACATAAGAGACAGGTACACCTCACCCTTCCGGTCTTTACGATCATTTCTCAAATAGACGTAACCCTGTTAAAGTTAACGCCCAGTCGTAGCTCTCGTCCAGTCCATGTCTCTTTATCCCCACTTATGTCATATTTTTCTTTCAAGCTATTAGTATTCTAGTTCTTTTATTTCTGCTTGGTCTGACTCCTGGCAATTGGTCGCATGGCAAATTTAGAGATTTTTTCAGTTTTTATTCCTTTCTCCCTGACATTTTTTAACAATTGCTTACATACCTCCCTCCATGCCACCCCATGATTTATTACTTAATTCCAAGTCTTCTATCTTCTCTATCTTGCTTGCTATCTTTGTAGTTACCCTCCCCCCCCAGTCCCTAGTTTAATATTCTCCAACTTCCTGCATTTTGTCCCCAATACAGCTGCACTCCCCCATTTAGATCAGCCCATCCTAGCATAGAAGCCTGTAGCCAAGACAGAAGTCAGCCCAGTTCTCCAAAAAACCCAAAATCCCTTTCCAACACCAATTTTTGAAGCCCATTATTCACCTCTTCTGATCTCCCGATGACTCTCTGGTGTGCCCGTGGAACAGGTAATATTTCTGAAATATTACCCTGGAGGTAATTGCTTGTGGCTTTTTCGGCCTAAGGACCCTGAAAATCATTTTTAAGGGGACACTCCACATAATCTCTAACTTTGTCATTGTGCCAATGTTGTGGGACCATGACAGCTGGTTCTCACAAGCACCACCAAGAATCTGTCAACGATCCGCGTTATTTCGAACTCGGGACCCAGGTAAACAACATTAGTTCGACGATCCCGGTCTATGTGGCAGATTGCCTGGTCTGTTCACCTAATATGGAGTTCCCCCTACTAGCACATGTCTAGCCTGACCTTGCACTTCCTTATTCCCATCTTACTGGAGCAAAACAGGGGTAGTGTCTTGATGCAGCATGCTATTTCTGAGTGATAATCGCCCCCTCATCTGCCAATCTTGCAAATTTGACCTGAATCTGAAGTGCAACACTAACAGTGAGTAAGTTGTTCTGCTGCTGTGGTAACATTGCATGCTACCTGGTCTGTCACATTAAATGTAGTCTAAATGGCACTACTAAAGCATGCTCCCTTCCCTGCTTCCAGAAGTTGAGAAGAAATAAGGTTTTTGGTCTCAGAAAAGGGGTGAAGCAAAGCAAATGTAAAAAAATAAAACTTTTTTTTTTAAAAGTAGCAAAACATAACAAAAACTCTATAACTCATATCGACCGGGAGAATAAAGTAACATCTAATTTATAGCACATATTGAACTCCATAAACCCCAAATATGGCACAATTGGGGTTTTTTCTTGTTCCACTCCACAAAGAATTTTGTTTTGCCTTCCCAGTATATTGCATATTGCATGCAATGGGGATCCAGCTCACTGCAACTATGTCTTCAGTATACGCTTCTTCTGGTCATCTCGGAAAGAAAATAGGGAGCAAGCCCATGACAAAGATACAGCAAAAGGTACACCAAACATGGGAACTTCCAGCATCCGATAACAGAAGGCCGTTCTTCATTAATCCATTAAAATATCATATTTATTTAGAAAAACTTTTTAAAAAATTGAACAAATTGGCATATATCATATCCAAGAAATATATATGTAGCTAACGTCCTCACTGACACGTTTCGGATAATAATCTTACTTTAGGAATTAACATATTACTAATTGCATGTTGTACTGGTACATGTTAAATTGTGCCATTAAAAAAATTCTTAAGATCTCATATGGCTATGTGGACAGACAAATAAAAAAATTATGGCTCTTGGAAGGCAGGTAGGAAAAAAATAAACATGATGTAGTCAAAAATCCCTACAGCGGAAAGGGGTTCATATACACAGTTAAACTCAAAATATATAACAGTTTTCACTAGGAATTCTATCACATAAAATCTGAAGTGACAGTCATGCAGGGCCTTTGCAAAGATGGGAAATAATCCTCTTTGAAGTTTTGTTTTTAGAATTTAGTCTACTTTTAGGCAACTCAACAAAAAGTGACAGATTTGTTGCAGAAGATCTATTTCATGCATTTGTTTCTGAAGAATGTGAATGGATAGTAGCAAAATACATGGTAATACACAGTGTTGAACCGGGGGTGGCTATGGCCATTGGTGAAGTTGATTTTAGGTGCCCTCCTGCAAGAGCTGTCACGAACTGCACATATACTTTTTTATTCTGCAATGCTCAGGGACCCACCAGGGGTTTCCCCTGTTCCCTCTGTGGGGACAGGTCTGAGCTGGTAATACTTACTACTAGTTTTATAATACTTGGAATGCAGGGGCGTTCAGTAAACTAAAAATTTCATAGGGGGCCCCCATAGCAAAATGAGAAGGGGCCCCTCCCCCTAATTACAAAAAAGTAAAGCAGCAGCATAAGTAACAATAAGGTATAAATAATACTGCAGTATATCAGGGAACCCACAGTTGAGCTGGAGAGCAGAAAGTCACCAATAACTTGTTCCCTACAAAAAGTTACAATGTTCTTCTACCTGAGTGTGGCCCTCTCAACCTCTGGCCCTCAGAGCGGTTGCTATGGCTGTTTTGACTATAGTTACACCCATGCGTGTATATTTTCTATATAAGTGCAGGAGATGTAGTTATAGTTTATCCGATTCACAATGGAAATATGGAATTCATCAAGGCTTCAAGTCTCAAGTTGTTAATAGTGATATGTTGTCTAGGAATGCTACTTTTCAAGTTATCTTAGAGAGAATAATGTATAACACATGCTTGCCACATCACATATAGCATTTTATAGTGGGGCCTGTGATTTCCTGCTGAAAAATATGATGGTTAATACACTATTATGACCAAACCTTAAAGTTAAAGAAAATTAGCTTCAGTATGTCTGAGGCAAAGTGACAAATTGCAGCACATCAGAAAATCTAAGGAAAATATAGAAAGAAATCACTGCAAGAGAATTCATAACCATTATTTATGTATGATGTACAGGGGCTGTCTAGCAAAGTATAAAAAATTAAATAAGGCGAAGAAAGCAATTTGAGAAAACTGTTTCTCAAGTCTGTTATGAGCGCAATGTTTTCTGAAGAGAAGCTTTAAAATTCCAGAAGTTCACAATTGGAATAATCAGTCATATGTTGGAATGTCACATAATTTAACTTATGCAGCCTTTAGTCATTTCACTTTGAGTTGTGATGATGATGATTATTCCATAACTTTGATAAATTTAAAGCAACAGTATATTTTATATTAATATTAAATTATATATATTAGTTGTCATGGAAAAATGCAATCACAGACAATATACTTGTGAGGAAATAATACAGAAATAATTGTTGTGTGAGCAAGCGAATAATATTCCTCCAAAAGAAAAACACTGCCTCCAAGGAGTATAGTAAATTGATTAACTCACCCCACAAGGAATTTTAGCATATAATATTAACCAACCAAAGCACCCACCTGTGGAAAGATCTGTGTCAGCCTTTTAAACATCATCATCCTAGATCAGAGGTCTGACTAGCAATGTGTGGTGCTCATGATAGAGCTTCACTGGAATATTTTCTTTTGATAGGCAGAGGAAGCTGAAAGAGGATACCTCTGAGATTTCAGGTAGTATATCCAAGTAAATAGGTGCATATAGGAATAAAGCTAGTTATAAAATGCAATTATAGGTTAGCAACGTGAATAACACATTAAAAAAGTGGAATGCTATTGTAATATTTTTGGTCGTGTTAACTTTCTTACTGCGATTTCTACTAAAAGAGAATTTTTTCAAATCTTTTTGTAATGTAAGCACAGCAACTTCCCTAGATGGAAATGCCTGTGAACAATTCCCTCAACAGGAACAAAACAAAGTCACAAACAAAACCTACCCAGCAACTGGTGTCTGAAATCAGACACCCTTTGAAAGGGCAGAGTCTAAGGTTACCTCTTGGTGTTCACCAGAGCTCACTGCAAAGCAGGGTGGACTAGGCCACAAGATGTTCGAAAGATGTACAACAACTAATGTCAGTGAGAAAACAGACAAGACAAACAAGAGATGACAAGGATAAACCCTGGCGGCAAAAGCACAGAAGGACGTATTGAGTTCAAACGAGCCCTTGGTCAAGCCAGGAGAGTTCGAGGTATATATTCCAAATCAGAAGAATAGTCAAGAAACCAAGCCAGAGTCCTAAACAAGAAGTCACTAAATAAATGCACAGGAAACAAGGAGAGAATCACAGGCAAGGCAGCAAAGAACTGACTGGGCTTAAATACCCCACTTCAGCCAGAGATTGAACACAGGTGCAAATGATAATGAGTCTTAAAGGGGTTTTGCCATGAAGTACAATTGACGTGGGAAGCTTGCAAAGATATAACAAAACATTTCTTAAGCTTCATTATTGTTATAAATTCTGGCACATTTTTGTTTAGCTGTGCTCCTTTAGTGATCCATTGTTTACTAGTCATACTCAGGGTTGACGACCAGG